>OX246744.1:46042622-46170286 GCA_945910005.1 Isoperla grammatica
TGGTTAGCATCTCTGCTTCCAATGCAGAACGTCCCGGGTTCAAATCCCGCTTCAGGCAGACGTTTATTAACTTCTATTATGCCTCTAACTTCAATGTCCAGTTAAAGTGTTAAGTAAATTTAACTGTCAGGTAAGCCAAGTTTGGTGTATTTCTATTGGCCGTTGTCATGGGGAAAACAATAAATTCAAAGTTGTTCTGAATCGGCCTTGTTGATTCTGGCATCTGTCCGCAGGTGTTCGCACTGTCCAATCATTGATTCATATTTGAAATATAGATCTTTGATTGGTTATCGCTCACTTTCCTTTTGAGTAACGTCAGTTCCATTTTTAGTAGAAGTAACTTAACGTTTCAAAGTTCCTTGTTTGCGGGAACTTGAACCAAGTTTGCACCACGGTACGAAATGAACTACCGAGTTTTTAGAAGCTAATTTCTTGTTTGACGTGTTTCTTCTAGATGTTCACTTTTGTAGAAGCTCGAACGTAAATTTGTTACTATGTTAGCTCTTATAGTTTCTTCTATTGTAATGAGTTGTTAGCTGCTCTTTATGTGGGCCGAAATATTGAACTTGACCGGAATAATATTGTTTGCTCATGTTTAGCGTACCGGGACGATGTGTGCAGACCGCGGATAACACAACAATAGCTATCGAACGTGTCTCCTTGAATCGTCCATCATTCATGTTAGGTGTTACCTATACAAAAGAATTCAAATGAATTTATTAAAGAAATTCATTTGGATAACGACAATCGCGTAGGCACCGAGTTTGGCCACTGATGGCGCTAGTGAAAACGAATGAAGCGCTCAAGTGGCAATATCACGCAACTTTACGATGAGGCAGCGTCGTTCTTCCCACGTCGATGATAACAAATTTTGAAAATTGTTTAATTAAATACGGCTTTTAAAAAATTTGGTCAGATTATGAATACCATCAGTCTATCTAAAAAGACATAGTGCCATTTAAATCAGGACATGTTTTAGACTTGCAAACAACAAAGAACACACTAAAAAACACAAACAAAACAAGGCAATGACACACAAAAACAAACACAAAACAAAATAAAAACACAAATACAAGAAAAAAACAGACAAAAACATGATATTTCACAACACTACCCGGCACTATTTTCAACCGCAGAATGCAATCTTCACCAATAAGTTGCCAAATTGGACCACATGTTATAGGGCAAGGGTATTCGGTGCTTACGGGCCCCGCGATGTGGGGGCCCCCTCGACAACCACCGATTGGTAATAAATAACGCATTCACAGATTTTTCAGATTCAGAGACGACTTGCCAGAAATAATTATTGTCCTACTATGCTTAGAGCACTACATTTTAGTTTTCAACCCTTAAAAAGTGAGGGGGGGGGCAAAAATCCAACCCATGGGCATGGGCCCCGCCCCCTTGAGTTACGTCACTGGAAAACGAAGCATAATACGAACCTTCTTGGTGGAGGAACGATCTACTATAGTTGCACCTAGTTGCACCATAGTTGCACCTATAGTTGCACCTATAGTTGCACCTATAGTTACACCTAGTTGCAACTTCTTGCACATATCATCAAGCCAACCAGATAGCTTTGTCCAAGAACAGAAACAAAACATCACTTGCTACTTTCCTCGATCTTCGAAACCGTTCCGATAGTGAAAATTGACCGGCGTGTATTCGGACATATGAAAACACTAAACACAGTGGGCGTAACAAATGAAGCTAATGTATACTCAACTCATAGAAGCTGAAGACAGACGGTCTGGCAGAAGTTTTTTAACTTCTCATGTGAATTCAATTCCATTACTTCTTGGCTTAGGAATAAGTAAACGGTGACTTTGGAGGTGTCCTAGCAACGAAGCACTCAATAAATTCAAAGTTGTTCTGAATCGGCCTTCTTGATTCTGACATTTGTCCGCAGGTGTTCGCACTGTCCAATAACGGATTCATGTGTTTCGTATTTGAAATATTGATCTTTGATTGGTTATCGCTCACTCGTCGATGGTGTTCGAAGCCTACAGGGTTGGTTTAGTCACTTTAAATTAAAGTCTCCACTGTAAATCAGTTTCGATACTGAGTGGGTAGACTTTAAATGTGAATACATTTTTTTGTATTCTATTTACTTACGTCTAGTCAACTTTATTCGAGTACGAGCGAGAAAAACTGTGTTTAAATTATTCTTAAGTTTGTAGCATGCTTAACTCCTTTCTCCTCCTCTCGTCCAGTCCGGCAATGATTGCGTCTGTTTTTCATCGAGAGGTGATCGACCTAACAAGTCGAGATGAAGAAAAACACTCGATTGTATCTCCCCGACAAACCACGCGACGTCTGTAGACTTAATTACCGGCGCGTCGTGGAGGGGGGGGAGGGGGGAGGGGGGGGGAGGGGGGGGCGCTAGAGGGGAACCTAATGTAGGTATGACGTCATCATTCTAGCCGAATTCATCAAACTTTTTAATCGGCCGATTTACTAATCTCTGATTGGTTACCATGGTTTCAACAAACATTACATACAAAATGCAGGGTGGCTTCTACCGGGCGCCATTTTTGATCTCCGATTAACAGAAAATCGCTGGATTGAAGTTAAGAGTCGTTCTGATGGATTATTATGGACCGACATATCTGGAGATGAGCTGTTACCCCTGAGCCCTTAGAGCCCTTACCCTTGCTACGTTACCCTTAATAGAATAGCCTATCCTACTGGTTTTAGAGTCTCGCGACTTTTTTCCACGCGTTGGTGGAGGCGCCGGGTCCAAGTTAATTATTATTATTAGTATTATTATTATTATTATTATTATTATTATTATTATTATTATTATTATTATTATTGTTGTTGTTGTTGTTGTTGTTGTTGTTGTTGTTGTTGTTGTTGTTGTTGTTGTTGTTGTTGTTGTTGTTGTTGTTGTTGTTGTTGTTGTTGTTGTTGTTGTTGTTGTTGTTCTTTTTGTTGTTGTTGTTGTTGTTGTTGTTGTTGTTGTTGTTGTTGTTGTTGTTGTTGTTGTTGTTGTTGTTGTTGTTGTTGTTGTTGTTGTTGTTGTTGTTGTTGTCATGCGTTTAATTCAACAACGGCCTTGGAAATAATTGTAGAATGTGTAGAGTTTTTTTCATTTTTAGATAGAGGACTCAAAACTTACATAGATAGCGCTGCTAAGCAACCTCCTTT
This sequence comes from Isoperla grammatica, assembly GCA_945910005.1. Lineage (NCBI taxonomy): Eukaryota > Metazoa > Arthropoda > Insecta > Plecoptera > Perlodidae > Isoperla > Isoperla grammatica. The sequence continues at coordinate 46,045,773 of OX246744.1, forward strand.
CAGCGCCATTGATGAATAATAACAATAAAACAACAATGAAAAATGACAGCTAAACCACTCCTAATAGAAGTTTATTTTCTTGCCACCAGAATGCATCTAGTCTATTTTGAGTGCTCTATAGAGAAAGAGAAAGGGATACAATTGATATTCATATGAATTACTTTATTTATGCAATAACACATTAAAAATGTGACATCAAAAATCAATTTATTACAGCAAATGCCATTTTTGAAAGTTTTTAAATTCATTCTTTAGCAGTAGTTTATACAAAACCCAATCCTTGGATATCGGTAAACTATCTCAAGATATCGACAAAAAGCCAATACATTGGTTCCGCGGCCAGTAGAGACATCTGGCGGCCGTTCACAACACTACACCAGCGTTGTAACTACTGCGGCCGACGGTCGGTAATACAAACACCTTCTATGGCAGTTCCAAAGCACTCAGTGCGGTGTGGACATTGTTTCATCTGTGTGTCTAGTTGTGTGCTGGGTACAGTCTGTTCAAGGAGTTTTTAGCTGGCGTGTACAGTCTGGTCGGGAAGTTTATCCATCTGGATCACTATTACCAGATAGGTAGCCAGGCCGCCAACGATCTGAAACAATAGTAAAGTATTGTTGGAGTTTTCCTATTTCTCTTTGGAGTTAGAACTTTTTACACGTCTTATCTATAGGCCGGACGCCGTAACAAAGAAGGTGTTGTCGTCACGGATGATGTAATAGCAAGTGACCTCACACCTTGTAATACCAACTTAAATGTAGACTACTACTCATTGCCTTACCAGAAGTAAACATGTATTGTTATTTCACAGGTTGGTGGACATGGGCCCTGGATTAAATGCTATTTTTCTCCGTCTTGGTATGTGTTTGCGGTTTAATTATGCAGGAATAAACTCTAGTTTCTTACTATCTAATTTATTATATTCACTTATAATATAATAACTACTTAATTATGTTTGGGAAAATTTAAAGTAGTTCCGTCCCATCATGCTAGGCATGAAGGTATGAAGAAGGAACAGCTACGGACGACCTACCTTTGTCATTTGCTTTGTCTGTCTGCATATTGTCGTACCCTAAAGGCACAGGGAACGCATATGACCACTCTGAAAGATCCCGAGTAATGTTTTCATTGTCAATGTTTCTTGATATCGGTAATACATTTTCATAAATAATATTACAGGGTAAATCAGCCGAACACGGGCGTCACATGTTAGAAAAAACGCCGCCATGTTTCCACCACGTGAACTCAACTCCTGTCAAACACGAAACGGCAATAAAAACAACAGACCATCAAATGACAAAGAAATACATCAAGTATCCTAGCAACACACATAAGTCAAAGCTTTCTTGATGGTAGTATTTTTAAGTCACGGCCTACCAAAGCTAGTATTTTCTAACACCGCCTTGCCGATCAGTGTATTTTCTCTCTGACAGGTATAGTGCGCGGATGAGCACTGCGTAGACGTCCACATATCACTACGCCGGCCAGAGTAATTAGTTGTGACGACACAACCTTCTTTGTTACGGCGTCCGGCCTATAACATTGTTTGTCATGAATGGGAATAAATACAACTAATTTTAGTTATTTGCCTGAATACCCCTTTATTAAGGGCCGGTTTCACCAACTTTTGAAATTTCGATTAGGCGGTGAGCGGAGATTGTGTAAGAACAAACATGGCGACGAACAAACATGGCGACGAACAAACATGGGGACTGCCATGAATTTTGAATGTAAAGGCTCGTGTACATTCACTTTGCGTACGCGTGAAAATTATAGAAAATTATAGAAATTACGTAAGCCGTTCCCATCGAATGTTGATAATAGGGAAGGCTCACAATTTTTTTTTATTTGCTTGCTGGTTACCTCAAGTTAAAATAAACGGGAACTAATTGGTTTCGGCTCGAAAGGTGCATTAACATCGCTTTAACAGCAAGTCAAAGATATTGCTGTCAAAACACGCTCAGAAACGGACCTGCGCCATCTTGCTCGTGATTAAAGATTCTGACGTCATAACTCTGTTAACAATCATTTTATATCATACAAATAGTACTGAAATCCCACAATTTAGTAAATTATTGCTCTCTTAAGACTTTAACTGAATCAACGTTTATTTCTAGTTAGTAAATGAACACTGCTCAACATTAATTAACAACAATATGTTAAATAATTGTATTATTTTAAACGCGTTTTGGTAAATAGTGTATCAAAATGTATTTTCTGAAGAAAAAAGTGGCATAAAAGACATTGTTGTAAAGTCACTGCATCCTAGATATTGTAAAATGTCCAACTTATAATCGTTGATATTATTAAGAATACTTCAAGGAGGCAGTTGTTGACAAGAGTTATGACGTCACGAGCCGTTTTTCAATTACGGAGCGGGTAGTTCCAAATTTCAAACTTAAAATGCTAATAGAATAGGAAATATACACTTCTCAGATATAAAAATTATATAGTCCGTATTTTTAGATAATGGGCTTTCGTTTTTAGGTACTTCCAGGAATATTTATTTTTCATGAGCCTTCCCTATTTTCTTAAGTAAACGTAAACCAATCAGAGCTCACGAATTTCCCACCAATAGAGAACTTGCAACTGATTTTACAGCCGAACTACAACAATGTAACAAATGAATCGAACTGATTGACAAACAACGAGCTGTAAAATAATAAAATTGCAACATTATGAAGAAAACGCAAACTTGCAAGAAGCCTATATTTATTATTTTTTAAAGTACCTTTACCATTATTTGTATTAAAATCAATTTAATAATGGATGACAATGTAGAAGTTATGGGCTTATTAAAAGTAAGTCGTCCATTGCCGTTTTATTTCTCTATGATAGAAATGTTGTGATGTGGTTTGGTTTGACACTTCCATAAAGAAACAATGTAAGCTGTTGGTATGTTTGCTCTCTATTGCGCATGCGCTAATTAACCAAATTCTAGAAATTGGAAAAAGTTGGAGTTGAATCAACTTTTCGCGTCGTGAAACGTACGTTAATTTTCCTAATTTCAATGTGCATGGTTACATGTAAATTCAATATGGCCAACTCGCTAATTTCTGGAAGTTACGCACGCTGAATGGATGTAGACGGGCCTTTATGTTTGTTAAAACCATAGCTACCAAACCGAGCGTACTACATCGGAGCTTAACGAGAAATGTTAGGTAGGATAGCCCCCTATTCTAAGCTCTTATTAAAATGTTCTTTTAAATATTTCCAGATTTCTTCAAAATATTTTTTATCAGTAAAGCAAGTTTATATATAGCGTCTTATTGTTTTTCTTATTGATCTATAATGATTTTTTTTGTAACATATTACCGATGTGACGAGGGTTGCGTCTATTGGGAAGAGCCCAAAACACGAGAACTGAACTCTGTGGTGAAGCATCTGAAGGGATAACACCCCCATCTGTAATTAGAAGCAGAGTGTTCATAGTTCCCACGTGACGTCACAGCGGCCATGATTGCGACACAATTGAGGAGGACCAATCTTAGATAATTGGCAAACATCATTCAATTTAATAAATAAGCTTAATATAGAATTAAAAAAGTAAAAAAAAAAGGATTACAAAAATAAAAAATTACCTCTTCTATCAATTTTATTTAAAAAAACAGGCTGTATTTTTAAGAGCTAACAATTTATGTGTTCTACCACAACAGCCTTCAATTGTTTCTCCATGGCAACGTCAAAGTTTGATCACAAATGTGGCCGCCACGCGCAAAGATGTGACGTACGTGCAATTTATGAATATTAGTCCCAACGCAAGTATTCGCATACCGATCTCAGGTCATTGTCTGCTGACCCTTTCAACCGCATTGTCTACTTTACCAGTACTAATATTATAGTGGACCCAAGATTTCTTTACACCTGCTTTCGTCACATCCGGGGCAGTCGTAGCCAACCAGCGAACCGCCCGAGACACACCTGTGACGCCAGGGTTTGCGCCACAAAGTGTACTTAGAATTACCAGCCTCGAACTATACATGAATTACACGTCAACACTGATAAGAGCGAATCGAGGGGAGGAACCAGTCAGTCAGCAGTCACTCTCTCGACAGACCAACGACCACGAGGACAGATCGCGGTGGAGCGGCGATCTACGCAAAGGCTTATACGAGGACTCAACGATATACCAGTGTAAAATAGGAGTAGATTCGAACTTTCGCTGAATTACTTTCGTTTACCTGTGATCGATAAAATATATCGGAGCAATTTGAGAAGTTTCCACGTCAATACAGCCGCCGTTCATTCCACGAATCATTGATAGAAGGTAAGATCTGTCGCCCTATTATAGACTATTAAAGTTTGGCGTGTAGAAGAAATGGCCCAACACTGAAACGCCCGTTTTTTTGGTTTCAGTGCTAAGTATCAGAAGAAGAGCACTTCTTCTAGCAGACGAACTAGCCCTCCCCTACAATACACATACTCGCGCGTCACCGCGTCGAGTGTAAACAACAGTACGATACGTCACATCTATAGCCAGACAATAACAGTTACAATCAAGATAGATATTAGCGAAAAGATCGATACTATAATTATTAATGTACATAACTTAGTCAATTATTCAATGGTATACACATGATTACTATTATCTAGGTGAAAGTGAACTTTACCGTGCAAACACAAGAAAATTTGTGGTTTATGTTGTTTATGTTTATATTTTATTATCTTATAATCTTGGTACAATATATTAATATTCAATATCAAAATATTGAGAAGGATTTTGTTCGTGATTGGTTTCCTTCAACAAACTCAATTACGTGGCGCCCATCCTACCCATTCTCCACTCTTGAAGAAAACAACCCACGCCCACCCCGATTAGATGCTTTGCCCGGCCATGCAGGTCAACATGTATTGTTCCCGTCAAATACGGGTGTAACAAAAATGGCGCCCAACGTTAAGGCACTCGATAGAAATTCCGCCTACCAATACGTCCCAACAGGAATTCATTTGTCAGTTAGGCCTACTCATTGAGAATCATGACTGCATGTTTCATTTAGACAAGACGTGGAGATTGGGTAGATTTGTAAATAAATTTGTATTGTATAAGTACCCTATTGTGAACATATGGTTATAATTGTATTATGTACTATATTCCTACTTTATTGCAATCAGATAGCTGATAATTATTATTTAGGTGCAACTTACTGTCTGCAATATTTTTTTTGTGGAACAATTATTCTAGAACTGTTTACCAATCTGTGCAGCTCTGCAGGTTTATTGAATGGTTTAGTGAACTTTAGTTTGTTTACAAAACTGTACATCTTGAATGTATTGTTTAACTGTTTATTGAATGGTGACCAATTTAAGAACATTATTGCGGTAATAATTAAAATCAAATTGTTACCATGGCAGTTTATCGTTTATTACGCGATGAACTAGAATACGAATTAGAAGTAAGAGGTGTAACAGGGTTACCAACAGTCGATTCTATGCGCAAACGGCTACGTCAGTTTCTTAAAATTGAAAAAGAAGGCAAAACAGGAAATTATCCGCCAATAAGACGTGACGCTAACGACGAATTAAAAATATGTTCGACCAAGTTAACAGATATCGAGAATCTTCTTCAAGCAATTAATAACGATAGTACTTCTGGTGACATTGAAAAGATTGAAGTAAAATTAGACCACGTGTTTGAACGCGCTAAACGGATTTCGGGCGATGATACGATTAATGCAGCACGGTCAACTATATTAACAATGGCTTTAGACAATTATGAGTCACTTGAAAATTCACGACAATTAATTGGTCGAGAAAATCCGACGAGTATAGTACATACAGCAACCGTTGCACCTGAAAGCAGTTATACGAAAACTAAGATTCCTGTGTGTAAGTGGGATATCAGTTTTAATGGAGATCCTAGGGGCATAAGTGTAAACGCATTCATTGAACGAGTAGACGAATTAAGGATAGCTCGTCAAATTAGCAAAGAAGAATTATGGGATTCGGCGATCGATCTTTTCAAAGGCTCTGCAATGATATGGTTTCGCGCAATTAGACGAGAGGTACACGATTGGGATGAACTTCTAATTTCTTTAAGAAAAGAATTTCAACCGCCTGACTATGAAGAACAGTTATGGGACGAAATACGAGTAAGGACACAAGGTCCAGATGAACGAATTGGCTTATATTTAGCAACCATGGAAAATTTATTTGCACGTTTACCAGGAAGAGTTGAGGAAGCGGACAAACTTAAAATTTTGAGAAAAAATATTGATCCATATTTTATAGATCGTTTGGCCCTACAGAAAATAGAATCAATTTATGATCTGCTAGAGGTATGCCGTCAGCTAGAGCGAGGAAAACTTTTGGTTGAGCGATTTCAAAGACCAGTCACCAATAAAAAGATACCGCCACTCGAACCAGACCTTGCATACTGTACGTCTAAATTCCATATCTCTACGGTAGAAACATCAAAAACCACCCCTCAAGAAGTAGGAAGATCACCTAATGTAGATCAACCCTCTAAACAGGCGTCACGGAAATCCGCGTGTTGGAATTGTAAAAAAGTAGGACATGGATTTAGATCGTGCCGAGAACCGCCGTCGAGATTCTGTTTTAAATGTGGATACGCTGATGTATATATTGCTACGTGCCCACGGTGTAATAAACAGGGAAACGAGCACCGGTAATGTCTAGTGGTCGAACGCATTACCGTGCAGTTAAACAGGCCACCGACGAATGGAAACATTGGTGTAAGTTAGTATCACACTTTATGAAAAATGAACCCAAACTGAGCTACCTGTTAGAAAACAAGGAAGATGATGACCGGTTATTTGTAACCACAGATATTCTAGGAACTATGTTACCAGGCTTACTCGATTCTGGAGCTAGTCGATCCGTGTTAGGGGAAAAAGGATTCCAGAAACTTAAACATTTACGCCTTAATATTCAGTCACCCGGAACACTGCAAATCATGACAGCTTGTGGACAGAGATGTAAGGTAAACGGGGTAATAGAGCTTCCTATGAAAATTGAAGGAGAATTTAAATTGATTGAAGTATTGTATGTGCCTGAAGTCTCGACTGAATTGATACTTGGACTAGACTTTTGGAAGACCATGGGTATAGTACCGAACGTTGTCGCAGGTTCATGGAAATTCTCACGAGAGGAGGAAGTCAGTTATATCTCGGGGATAACCAAGATCCAAAGTAACTTTACGGAAAATGATCAGGAAAAAGTTCAAGAGTTCCTTGCCAAGTATTGTATTCCCACAGAAGACTGATTAGGATGTACAACGTTAGTGAAGCATAAAATTGACACTGGCACAGCAGAACCCATCAAACAAAGATATTATCCCGTATCGCCAGCCAAACAAAACCTGATTAACCAAGAACTTGATTCAATGTTAACACAGGGTATAGTTGAACCGTCACAGAGTGCATGGTCTTCTCCTATCGTCCTGTTAGAGAAACCGGATGGATCTAAAAGATTTGTAGTAGATCTACGGAAGGTTAACCAAGTTACAAAACGAGATGCATATCCACTCCCCTACGTATCCTCAATTTTAGATCGGTTACGAGATTCAAACGTTCTCTCATCAATCGACTTAAAGAGAGCGTATTGGCAAGTACCTCTCGAGGAGAGTAGCAAAGAGAAAACTGCGTTTACAGTACCTGGAAGAGGTCTATTCCATTTTACTAGAATTCCGTTTGGACTACACAACTCTCCAGCTACCTGGCAGAGACTCATCGATAAAATTCTTGGTCCCGATCTTGAGCCATATGTATTCGTATACTTAGACGATATAATCATAACAACGTCAACGATCGAGGAACACTTAAGAATTCTCGAAGAAGTGTTAAAACGATTGCATGCAGCGGGTCTTTCCATTAATAAAGATAAATGTGTCTTTGGGCGATCCGAACTCAAGTATCTAGGATACGTTGTTGATAGTCATGGACTGAGAGTTGACCCAAGTAAGGTTGAATCAATCCTCCATTATCCCCGACCTACTACAGCCAAAGAAGTACGTCGATTCATAGGTCTTACGTCATGGTATAGAAGATTTGTACCGAATTTCTCTACTTTAATTTCTCCACTGACCCAATTAACCAGGAAACGACAAAAATTTGTATGGAGTGAAGAAACTGAAGAATCATTTCGGCTGCTGAAAGAAAAATTAGTCGAGGCACCGATAATGAGCTGTCCAGATTTCACTCTTCCCTTTGTTTTGCAAACTGATGCCTCTGCATATGGATTAGGGTGGGTTCTCTCACAGAGCTTTGAAGACGGTGAACACGTAATCGCGTATGGAAGTAGGAGTTTGACAAGGCAAGAACGCAATCTCTCTACGACGGAAAGAGAATGTCTCGCTGTGATATGGGGTATAGAGAAAAATCGGCATTACCTTGAAGGAACCCACTTTACGGTGATAACAGACCACTATTCACTCCTTTGGCTACACAACCTGAACGATCCCGGAGGAAAACTGTCAAGATGGTCTCTTCGTCTACAACCGTATGATTTTAGTATAGTACATAGGAAAGGAAGTGAACACCTGGTGCCAGATGCATTATCACGAGCAGTACCTGTTGACTTGATAACCATCTCACCAGAAATAACAGATAGATGGTACCTAAAAATGAAGAAACAAATCCAAGAACATCCCTTACAATTTCCACTATGGAGATTGGACGAAGGTAACCTCTATAAAAATGTAAATGGATGGAAACTTGTAATACCAAAAGACTCCCGAATGTGTGTCTATAAAGAATGTCATGATGATCCAACATCAGGTCATTTGGGTATATATAAAACATACAAACGTATGTCACAACTTTACTATTGGCCCAAGATGCGTAGCGATGTTGGACGCTATGTAAATCATTGCACGATATGTATTCAGTACAAACCTGAACAGAGATTACCAGCCGGACTGATGGGAAAATCCCGTAAGATAGAACATCCCTGGCAACTCATTTCAACTGATCTCCTTGGACCATTCCCGCGCTCTTCGAAAGGGAATAAATATATTTTAGTAGTGTCAGATTGGTTCACCAAATACACTTTACTCTTCCCTCTTCGGTCCGCAACGGCTACGAGGATTTGCCGACATATAGAGGAAGATGTCATATTAATGTACGGAGCACCACAAATAATTGTGTGCGATAATGGCCCACAGTACGCCGGGAAAGAAATGAAAGCCCTAGCAAAAACTTACCAATCACATATTTTCTTTAACGCAAAATACCATCCCCAAGTGAACCCAACTGAACGAATCAACCGAGTAATCAAAACCATGATTGCGTCATATGTTGAAGAAAAGCATACAAAGAGGGATGCCCATTTGGCAAAATTAGGTTACGCACTTCGGACCGCAACACATGAGGTGACCGGCTACACCCCTGCGTATCTTAACTTCGCCAGAGAAATACATATTTCAGGAAAGGTATATGGAACAATATCCGCCACGGAAGAAGAGGTACCGGAAATAGCATCAAGATCCGAAATAAACCAAAAGGCAAAGACTTTAAAAGAAGTGTACCAAGAAGTAAATAAACGTCTTCAGCATGCCTACGAGCAAAGCGCCAAACGATATAACCTTCGCCGCAGACCAGTGCAGTATAGTGTTGGACAGAAGGTGTACAAACGCAACTTCGCCCAGTCAAACGCCCCGGACAAATTTAACGCTAAATTAGCACCAAAATTCATTGGACCTTTTGCCATTGTGAAGAAACTATCACCATTAGTATATGAATTAGAAAACAGCAAGAATAGAAGTATAGGATATTGGCACGTACAAGATCTCAAACCGAACCCAGATTAATCTACCAGAATATATATATACACCCCAAACTTTATAGACGTAAGGAGGGAGTGTGACGCCAGGGTTTGCGCCACAAAGTGTACTTAGAATTACCGGCCTCGAACTATACATGAATTACACGTCAACACTGATAAGAGCGAATCGAGGGGAGGAACCAGTCAGTCAGCTGTCACTCTCTCGACAGACCAACGACCACGAGGACAGATCGCGGTGGAGCGGCGATCTACGCAAAGGTTTCTACGAGGACTCAAAAATATACCAGTGTAAAATAGGAGTAGATTCGAACTTTCGGTGAATTACTTTCGTTTACCTGTGATCGATAAAATATATCGGAGCAATTTGAGAAGTTTCCACGTCAATACAGCCGCCGTTCATTCCACGAATCATTGATAGAAGGTAAGATCTGTCGCCCTATTATAGACTATTAAAGTTTGGCGTGTAGAAGAAATGGCCCAACACTGAAACGCCCGTTTTTTTGGTTTCAGTGCTAAGTATCAGAAGAAGAGCACTTCTTCTAGCAGACGAACTAGCCCTCCCCTACAATACACATACTCGCGCGTCACCGCGTCGAGTGTAAACAACAGTACGATACGTCACATCTATAGCCAGACAATAACAGTTACAATCAAGATAGATATTAGCGAAAAGATCGATACTATAATTATTAATGTACATAACTTAGTCAATTATTCAATGGTATACACATGATTACTATTATCTAGGTGAAAGTGAACTTTACCGTGCAAACACAAGAAAATTTGTGGTTTATGTTGTTTATGTTTATATTTTATTATCTTATAATCTTGGTACAATATATTAATATTCAATATCAAAATATTGAGAAGGATTTTGTTCGTGATTGGTTTCCTTCAACAAACTCAATTACGTGGCGCCCATCCTACCCATTCTCCACTCTTGAAGAAAACAACCCACGCCCACCCCGATTAGATGCTTTGCCCGGCCATGCAGGTCAACATGTATTGTTCCCGTCAAATACGGGTGTAACAAAAATGGCGCCCAACGTTAAGGCACTCGATAGAAATTCCGCCTACCAATACGTCCCAACAGGAATTCATTTGTCAGTTAGGCCTACTCATTGAGAATCATGACTGCATGTTTCATTTAGACAAGACGTGGAAATTGGGTAGATTTGTAAATAAATTTGTATTGTATAAGTACCCTATTGTGAACATATGGTTATAATTGTATTATGTACTATATTCCTACTTTATTGCAATCAGATAGCTGATAATTATTATTTAGGTGCAACTTACTGTCTGCAATATTTTTTTTGTGGAACAATTATTCTAGAACTGTTTACCAATCTGTGCAGCTCTGCAGGTTTATTGAATGGTTTAGTGAACTTTAGTTTGTTTACAAAACTGTACATCTTGAATGTATTGTTTAACTGTTTATTGAATGGTGACCAATTTAAGAACATTATTGCGGTAATAATTAAAATCAAATTGTTACCATGGCAGTTTATCGTTTATTACGCGATGAACTAGAATACGAATTAGAAGTAAGAGGTGTAACAGGGTTACCAACAGTCGATTCTATGCGCAAACGGCTACGTCAGTTTCTTAAAATTGAAAAAGAAGGCAAAACAGGAAATTATCCGCCAATAAGACGTGACGCTAACGACGAATTAAAAATATGTTCGACCAAGTTAACAGATATCGAGAATCTTCTTCAAGCAATTAATAACGATAGTACTTCTGGTGACATTGAAAAGATTGAAGTAAAATTAGACCACGTGTTTGAACGCGCTAAACGGATTTCGGGCGATGATACGATTAATGCAGCACGGTCAACTATATTAACAATGGCTTTAGACAATTATGAGTCACTTGAAAATTCACGACAATTAATTGGTCGAGAAAATCCGACGAGTATAGTACATACAGCAACCGTTGCACCTGAAAGCAGTTATACGAAAACTAAGATTCCTGTGTGTAAGTGGGATATCAGTTTTAATGGAGATCCTAGGGGCATAAGTGTAAACGCATTCATTGAACGAGTAGACGAATTAAGGATAGCTCGTCAAATTAGCAAAGAAGAATTATGGGATTCGGCGATCGATCTTTTCAAAGGCTCTGCAATGATATGGTTTCGCGCAATTAGACGAGAGGTACACGATTGGGATGAACTTCTAATTTCTTTAAGAAAAGAATTTCAACCGCCTGACTATGAAGAACAGTTATGGGACGAAATACGAGTAAGGACACAAGGTCCAGATGAACGAATTGGCTTATATTTAGCAACCATGGAAAATTTATTTGCACGTTTACCAGGAAGAGTTGAGGAAGCGGACAAACTTAAAATTTTGAGAAAAAATATTGATCCATATTTTATAGATCGTTTGGCCCTACAGAAAATAGAATCAATTTATGATCTGCTAGAGGTATGCCGTCAGCTAGAGCGAGGAAAACTTTTGGTTGAGCGATTTCAAAGACCAGTCACCAATAAAAAGATACCGCCACTCGAACCAGACCTTGCATACTGTACGTCTAAATTCCATATCTCTACGGTAGAAACATCAAAAACCACCCCTCAAGAAGTAGGAAGATCACCTAATGTAGATCAACCCTCTAAACAGGCGTCACGGAAATCCGCGTGTTGGAATTGTAAAAAAGTAGGACATGGATTTAGATCGTGCCGAGAACCGCCGTCGAGATTCTGTTTTAAATGTGGATACGCTGATGTATATATTGCTACGTGCCCACGGTGTAATAAACAGGGAAACGAGCACCGGTAATGTCTAGTGGTCGAACGCATTACCGTGCAGTTAAACAGGCCACCGACGAATGGAAACATTGGTGTAAGTTAGTATCACACTTTATGAAAAATGAACCCAAACTGAGCTACCTGTTAGAAAACAAGGAAGATGATGACCGGTTATTTGTAACCACAGATATTCTAGGAACTATGTTACCAGGCTTACTCGATTCTGGAGCTAGTCGATCCGTGTTAGGGGAAAAAGGATTCCAGAAACTTAAACATTTACGCCTTAATATTCAGTCACCCGGAACACTGCAAATCATGACAGCTTGTGGACAGAGATGTAAGGTAAACGGGGTAATAGAGCTTCCTATGAAAATTGAAGGAGAATTTAAATTGATTGAAGTATTGTATGTGCCTGAAGTCTCGACTGAATTGATACTTGGACTAGACTTTTGGAAGACCATGGGTATAGTACCGAACGTTGTCGCAGGTTCATGGAAATTCTCACGAGAGGAGGAAGTCAGTTATATCTCGGGGATAACCAAGATCCAAAGTAACTTTACGGAAAATGATCAGGAAAAAGTTCAAGAGTTCCTTGCCAAGTATTGTATTCCCACAGAAGACTGATTAGGATGTACAACGTTAGTGAAGCATAAAATTGACACTGGCACAGCAGAACCCATCAAACAAAGATATTATCCCGTATCGCCAGCCAAACAAAACCTGATTAACCAAGAACTTGATTCAATGTTAACACAGGGTATAGTTGAACCGTCACAGAGTGCATGGTCTTCTCCTATCGTCCTGTTAGAGAAACCGGATGGATCTAAAAGATTTGTAGTAGATCTACGGAAGGTTAACCAAGTTACAAAACGAGATGCATATCCACTCCCCTACGTATCCTCAATTTTAGATCGGTTACGAGATTCAAACGTTCTCTCATCAATCGACTTAAAGAGAGCGTATTGGCAAGTACCTCTCGAGGAGAGTAGCAAAGAGAAAACTGCGTTTACAGTACCTGGAAGAGGTCTATTCCATTTTACTAGAATTCCGTTTGGACTACACAACTCTCCAGCTACCTGGCAGAGACTCATCGATAAAATTCTTGGTCCCGATCTTGAGCCATATGTATTCGTATACTTAGACGATATAATCATAACAACGTCAACGATCGAGGAACACTTAAGAATTCTCGAAGAAGTGTTAAAACGATTGCATGCAGCGGGTCTTTCCATTAATAAAGATAAATGTGTCTTTGGGCGATCCGAACTCAAGTATCTAGGATACGTTGTTGATAGTCATGGACTGAGAGTTGACCCAAGTAAGGTTGAATCAATCCTCCATTATCCCCGACCTACTACAGCCAAAGAAGTACGTCGATTCATAGGTCTTACGTCATGGTATAGAAGATTTGTACCGAATTTCTCTACTTTAATTTCTCCACTGACCCAATTAACCAGGAAACGACAAAAATTTGTATGGAGTGAAGAAACTGAAGAATCATTTCGGCTGCTGAAAGAAAAATTAGTCGAGGCACCGATAATGAGCTGTCCAGATTTCACTCTTCCCTTTGTTTTGCAAACTGATGCCTCTGCATATGGATTAGGGTGGGTTCTCTCACAGAGCTTTGAAGACGGTGAACACGTAATCGCGTATGGAAGTAGGAGTTTGACAAGGCAAGAACGCAATCTCTCTACGACGGAAAGAGAATGTCTCGCTGTGATATGGGGTATAGAGAAAAATCGGCATTACCTTGAAGGAACCCACTTTACGGTGATAACAGACCACTATTCACTCCTTTGGCTACACAACCTGAACGATCCCGGAGGAAAACTGTCAAGATGGTCTCTTCGTCTACAACCGTATGATTTTAGTATAGTACATAGGAAAGGAAGTGAACACCTGGTGCCAGATGCATTATCACGAGCAGTACCTGTTGACTTGATAACCATCTCACCAGAAATAACAGATAGATGGTACCTAAAAATGAAGAAACAAATCCAAGAACATCCCTTACAATTTCCACTATGGAGATTGGACGAAGGTAACCTCTATAAAAATGTAAATGGATGGAAACTTGTAATACCAAAAGACTCCCGAATGTGTGTCTATAAAGAATGTCATGATGATCCAACATCAGGTCATTTGGGTATATATAAAACATACAAACGTATGTCACAACTTTACTATTGGCCCAAGATGCGTAGCGATGTTGGACGCTATGTAAATCATTGCACGATATGTATTCAGTACAAACCTGAACAGAGATTACCAGCCGGACTGATGGGAAAATCCCGTAAGATAGACATCCCTGGCAACTCATTTCAACTGATCTCCTTGGACCATTCCCGCGCTCTTCGAAAGGGAATAAATATATTTTAGTAGTGTCAGATTGGTTCACCAAATACACTTTACTCTTCCCTCTTCGGTCCGCAACGGCTACGAGGATTTGCCGACATATAGAGGAAGATGTCATATTAATGTACGGAGCACCACAAATAATTGTGTGCGATAATGGCCCACAGTACGCCGGGAAAGAAATGAAAGCCCTAGCAAAAACTTACCAATCACATATTTTCTTTAACGCAAAATACCATCCCCAAGTGAACCCAACTGAACGAATCAACCGAGTAAATCAAAACCATGATTGCGTCATATGTTGAAGAAAAGCATACAAAGAGGGATGCCCATTTGGCAAAATTAGGTTACGCACTTCGGACCGCAACACATGAGGTGACCGGCTACACCCCTGCGTATCTTAACTTCGCCAGAGAAATACATATTTCAGGAAAGGTATATGGAACAATATCCGCCACGGAAGAAGAGGTACCGGAAATAGCATCAAGATCCGAAATAAACCAAAAGGCAAAGACTTTAAAAGAAGTGTACCAAGAAGTAAATAAACGTCTTCAGCATGCCTACGAGCAAAGCGCCAAACGATATAACCTTCGCCGCAGACCAGTGCAGTATAGTGTTGGACAGAAGGTGTACAAACGCAACTTCGCCCAGTCAAACGCCCCGGACAAATTTAACGCTAAATTAGCACCAAAATTCATTGGACCTTTTGCCATTGTGAAGAAACTATCACCATTAGTATATGAATTAGAAAACAGCAAGAATAGAAGTATAGGATATTGGCACGTACAAGATCTCAAACCGAACCCAGATTAATCTACCAGAATATATATATACACCCCAAACTTTATAGACGTAAGGAGGGAGTGTGACGCCAGGGTTTGCGCCACAAAGTGTACTTAGAATTACCGGCCTCGAACTATACATGAATTACACGTCAACACTGATAAGAGCGAATCGAGGGGAGGAACCAGTCAGTCAGCTGTCACTCTCTCGACAGACCAACGACCACGAGGACAGATCGCGGTGGAGCGGCGATCTACGCAAAGGTTTCTACGAGGACTCAAAAATATACCAGTGTAAAATAGGAGTAGATTCGAACTTTCGGTGAATTACTTTCGTTTACCTGTGATCGATAAAATATATCGGAGCAATTTGAGAAGTTTCCACGTCAATACAGCCGCCGTTCATTCCACGAATCATTGATAGAAGGTAAGATCTGTCGCCCTATTATAGACTATTAAAGTTTGGCGTGTAGAAGAAATGGCCCAACACTGAAACGCCCGTTTTTTTGGTTTCAGTGCTAAGTATCAGAAGAAGAGCACTTCTTCTAGCAGACGAACTAGCCCTCCCCTACAATACACATACTCGCGCGTCACCGCGTCGAGTGTAAACAACAGTACGATACGTCACATCTATAGCCAGACAATAACAGTTACAATCAAGATAGATATTAGCGAAAAGATCGATACTATAATTATTAATGTACATAACTTAGTCAATTATTCAATGGTATACACATGATTACTATTATCTAGGTGAAAGTGAACTTTACCGTGCAAACACAAGAAAATTTGTGGTTTATGTTGTTTATGTTTATATTTTATTATCTTATAATCTTGGTACAATATATTAATATTCAATATCAAAATATTGAGAAGGATTTTGTTCGTGATTGGTTTCCTTCAACAAACTCAATTACGTGGCGCCCATCCTACCCATTCTCCACTCTTGAAGAAAACAACCCACGCCCACCCCGATTAGATGCTTTGCCCGGCCATGCAGGTCAACATGTATTGTTCCCGTCAAATACGGGTGTAACAAAAATGGCGCCCAACGTTAAGGCACTCGATAGAAATTCCGCCTACCAATACGTCCCAACAGGAATTCATTTGTCAGTTAGGCCTACTCATTGAGAATCATGACTGCATGTTTCATTTAGACAAGACGTGGAAATTGGGTAGATTTGTAAATAAATTTGTATTGTATAAGTACCCTATTGTGAACATATGGTTATAATTGTATTATGTACTATATTCCTACTTTATTGCAATCAGATAGCTGATAATTATTATTTAGGTGCAACTTACTGTCTGCAATATTTTTTTTGTGGAACAATTATTCTAGAACTGTTTACCAATCTGTGCAGCTCTGCAGGTTTATTGAATGGTTTAGTGAACTTTAGTTTGTTTACAAAACTGTACATCTTGAATGTATTGTTTAACTGTTTATTGAATGGTGACCAATTTAAGAACATTATTGCGGTAATAATTAAAATCAAATTGTTACCATGGCAGTTTATCGTTTATTACGCGATGAACTAGAATACGAATTAGAAGTAAGAGGTGTAACAGGGTTACCAACAGTCGATTCTATGCGCAAACGGCTACGTCAGTTTCTTAAAATTGAAAAAGAAGGCAAAACAGGAAATTATCCGCCAATAAGACGTGACGCTAACGACGAATTAAAAATATGTTCGACCAAGTTAACAGATATCGAGAATCTTCTTCAAGCAATTAATAACGATAGTACTTCTGGTGACATTGAAAAGATTGAAGTAAAATTAGACCACGTGTTTGAACGCGCTAAACGGATTTCGGGCGATGATACGATTAATGCAGCACGGTCAACTATATTAACAATGGCTTTAGACAATTATGAGTCACTTGAAAATTCACGACAATTAATTGGTCGAGAAAATCCGACGAGTATAGTACATACAGCAACCGTTGCACCTGAAAGCAGTTATACGAAAACTAAGATTCCTGTGTGTAAGTGGGATATCAGTTTTAATGGAGATCCTAGGGGCATAAGTGTAAACGCATTCATTGAACGAGTAGACGAATTAAGGATAGCTCGTCAAATTAGCAAAGAAGAATTATGGGATTCGGCGATCGATCTTTTCAAAGGCTCTGCAATGATATGGTTTCGCGCAATTAGACGAGAGGTACACGATTGGGATGAACTTCTAATTTCTTTAAGAAAAGAATTTCAACCGCCTGACTATGAAGAACAGTTATGGGACGAAATACGAGTAAGGACACAAGGTCCAGATGAACGAATTGGCTTATATTTAGCAACCATGGAAAATTTATTTGCACGTTTACCAGGAAGAGTTGAGGAAGCGGACAAACTTAAAATTTTGAGAAAAAATATTGATCCATATTTTATAGATCGTTTGGCCCTACAGAAAATAGAATCAATTTATGATCTGCTAGAGGTATGCCGTCAGCTAGAGCGAGGAAAACTTTTGGTTGAGCGATTTCAAAGACCAGTCACCAATAAAAAGATACCGCCACTCGAACCAGACCTTGCATACTGTACGTCTAAATTCCATATCTCTACGGTAGAAACATCAAAAACCACCCCTCAAGAAGTAGGAAGATCACCTAATGTAGATCAACCCTCTAAACAGGCGTCACGGAAATCCGCGTGTTGGAATTGTAAAAAAGTAGGACATGGATTTAGATCGTGCCGAGAACCGCCGTCGAGATTCTGTTTTAAATGTGGATACGCTGATGTATATATTGCTACGTGCCCACGGTGTAATAAACAGGGAAACGAGCACCGGTAATGTCTAGTGGTCGAACGCATTACCGTGCAGTTAAACAGGCCACCGACGAATGGAAACATTGGTGTAAGTTAGTATCACACTTTATGAAAAATGAACCCAAACTGAGCTACCTGTTAGAAAACAAGGAAGATGATGACCGGTTATTTGTAACCACAGATATTCTAGGAACTATGTTACCAGGCTTACTCGATTCTGGAGCTAGTCGATCCGTGTTAGGGGAAAAAGGATTCCAGAAACTTAAACATTTACGCCTTAATATTCAGTCACCCGGAACACTGCAAATCATGACAGCTTGTGGACAGAGATGTAAGGTAAACGGGGTAATAGAGCTTCCTATGAAAATTGAAGGAGAATTTAAATTGATTGAAGTATTGTATGTGCCTGAAGTCTCGACTGAATTGATACTTGGACTAGACTTTTGGAAGACCATGGGTATAGTACCGAACGTTGTCGCAGGTTCATGGAAATTCTCACGAGAGGAGGAAGTCAGTTATATCTCGGGGATAACCAAGATCCAAAGTAACTTTACGGAAAATGATCAGGAAAAAGTTCAAGAGTTCCTTGCCAAGTATTGTATTCCCACAGAAGACTGATTAGGATGTACAACGTTAGTGAAGCATAAAATTGACACTGGCACAGCAGAACCCATCAAACAAAGATATTATCCCGTATCGCCAGCCAAACAAAACCTGATTAACCAAGAACTTGATTCAATGTTAACACAGGGTATAGTTGAACCGTCACAGAGTGCATGGTCTTCTCCTATCGTCCTGTTAGAGAAACCGGATGGATCTAAAAGATTTGTAGTAGATCTACGGAAGGTTAACCAAGTTACAAAACGAGATGCATATCCACTCCCCTACGTATCCTCAATTTTAGATCGGTTACGAGATTCAAACGTTCTCTCATCAATCGACTTAAAGAGAGCGTATTGGCAAGTACCTCTCGAGGAGAGTAGCAAAGAGAAAACTGCGTTTACAGTACCTGGAAGAGGTCTATTCCATTTTACTAGAATGCCGTTTGGACTACACAACTCTCCAGCTACCTGGCAGAGACTCATCGATAAAATTCTTGGTCCCGATCTTGAGCCATATGTATTCGTATACTTAGACGATATAATCATAACAACGTCAACGATCGAGGAACACTTAAGAATTCTCGAAGAAGTGTTAAAACGATTGCATGCAGCGGGTCTTTCCATTAATAAAGATAAATGTGTCTTTGGGCGATCCGAACTCAAGTATCTAGGATACGTTGTTGATAGTCATGGACTGAGAGTTGACCCAAGTAAGGTTGAATCAATCCTCCATTATCCCCGACCTACTACAGCCAAAGAAGTACGTCGATTCATAGGTCTTACGTCATGGTATAGAAGATTTGTACCGAATTTCTCTACTTTAATTTCTCCACTGACCCAATTAACCAGGAAACGACAAAAATTTGTATGGAGTGAAGAAACTGAAGAATCATTTCGGCTGCTGAAAGAAAAATTAGTCGAGGCACCGATAATGAGCTGTCCAGATTTCACTCTTCCCTTTGTTTTGCAAACTGATGCCTCTGCATATGGATTAGGGTGGGTTCTCTCACAGAGCTTTGAAGACGGTGAACACGTAATCGCGTATGGAAGTAGGAGTTTGACAAGGCAAGAACGCAATCTCTCTACGACGGAAAGAGAATGTCTCGCTGTGATATGGGGTATAGAGAAAAATCGGCATTACCTTGAAGGAACCCACTTTACGGTGATAACAGACCACTATTCACTCCTTTGGCTACACAACCTGAACGATCCCGGAGGAAAACTGTCAAGATGGTCTCTTCGTCTACAACCGTATGATTTTAGTATAGTACATAGGAAAGGAAGTGAACACCTGGTGCCAGATGCATTATCACGAGCAGTACCTGTTGACTTGATAACCATCTCACCAGAAATAACAGATAGATGGTACCTAAAAATGAAGAAACAAATCCAAGAACATCCCTTACAATTTCCACTATGGAGATTGGACGAAGGTAACCTCTATAAAAATGTAAATGGATGGAAACTTGTAATACCAAAAGACTCCCGAATGTGTGTCTATAAAGAATGTCATGATGATCCAACATCAGGTCATTTGGGTATATATAAAACATACAAACGTATGTCACAACTTTACTATTGGCCCAAGATGCGTAGCGATGTTGGACGCTATGTAAATCATTGCACGATATGTATTCAGTACAAACCTGAACAGAGATTACCAGCCGGACTGATGGGAAAATCCCGTAAGATAGAACATCCCTGGCAACTCATTTCAACTGATCTCCTTGGACCATTCCCGCGCTCTTCGAAAGGGAATAAATATATTCTAGTAGTGTCAGATTGGTTCACCAAATACACTTTACTCTTCCCTCTTCGGTCCGCAACGGCTACGAGGATTTGCCGACATATAGAGGAAGATGTCATATTAATGTACGGAGCACCACAAATAATTGTGTGCGATAATGGCCCACAGTACGCCGGGAAAGAAATGAAAGCCCTAGCAAAAACTTACCAATCACATATTTTCTTTAACGCAAAATACCATCCCCAAGTGAACCCAACTGAACGAATCAACCGAGTAATCAAAACCATGATTGCGTCATATGTTGAAGAAAAGCATACAAAGTGGGATGCCCATTTGGCAAAATTAGGTTACGCACTTCGGACCGCAACACATGAGGTGACCGGCTACACCCCTGCGTATCTTAACTTCGCCAGAGAAATACATATTTCAGGAAAGGTATATGGAACAATATCCGCCACGGAAGAAGAGGTACCGGAAATAGCATCAAGATCCGAAATAAACCAAAAGGCAAAGACTTTAAAAGAAGTGTACCAAGAAGTAAATAAACGTCTTCAGCATGCCTACGAGCAAAGCGCCAAACGATATAACCTTCGCCGCAGACCAGTGCAGTATAGTGTTGGACAGAAGGTGTACAAACGCAACTTCGCCCAGTCAAACGCCCCGGACAAATTTAACGCTAAATTAGCACCAAAATTCATTGGACCTTTTGCCATTGTGAAGAAACTATCACCATTAGTATATGAATTAGAAAACAGCAAGAATAGAAGTATAGGATATTGGCACGTACAAGATCTCAAACCGAACCCAGATTAATCTACCAGAATATATATATACACCCCAAACTTTATAGACGTAAGGAGGGAGTGTGACGCCAGGGTTTGCGCCACAAAGTGTACTTAGAATTACCGGCCTCGAACTATACATGAATTACACGTCAACACTGATAAGAGCGAATCGAGGGGAGGAACCAGTCAGTCAGCAGTCACTCTCTCGACAGACCAGCGACCACGAGGACAGATCGCGGTGGAGCGGCGATCTACGCAAAGGTTTCTACGAGGACTCAAAAATATACCAGTGTAAAATAGGAGTAGATTCGAACTTTCGGTGAATTACTTTCGTTTACCTGTGATCGATAAAATATATCGGAGCAATTTGAGAAGTTTCCACGTCAATACAGCCGCCGTTCATTCCACGAATCATTGATAGAAGGTAAGATCTGTCGCCCTATTATAGACTATTAAAGTTTGGCGTGTAGAAGAAATGGCCCAACACTGAAACGCCCGTTTTTTTGGTTTCAGTGCTAAGTATCAGAAGAAGAGCACTTCTTCTAGCAGACGAACTAGCCCTCCCCTACAATACACATACTCGCGCGTCACCGCGTCGAGTGTAAACAACAGTACGATACGTCACATCTATAGCCAGACAATAACAGTTACAATCAAGATAGATATTAGCGAAAAGATCGATACTATAATTATTAATGTACATAACTTAGTCAATTATTCAATGGTATACACATGATTACTATTATCTAGGTGAAAGTGAACTTTACCGTGCAAACACAAGAAAATTTGTGGTTTATGTTGTTTATGTTTATATTTTATTATCTTATAATCTTGGTACAATATATTAATATTCAATATCAAAATATTGAGAAGGATTTTGTTCGTGATTGGTTTCCTTCAACAAACTCAATTACGTGGCGCCCATCCTACCCATTCTCCACTCTTGAAGAAAACAACCCACGCCCACCCCGATTAGATGCTTTGCCCGGCCATGCAGGTCAACATGTATTGTTCCCGTCAAAAACGGGTGTAACACACCAGCGCCAATACCGATCGCTGATTGGCTACGAACCAGTCGCCTGTGACGAAAGCATTGTGTAAGGTAGTCTTGGGACAACTAGTTCTATGAGTTCGTATCATTTCAATACTAATATTTTCATTGAAGATAATATTCAATAACACTGAAGAAGTAGTTATTGTACTAACCTGATCTCTGAAGCGACCAGTCTTGGCGTTGCTGTGTAGGCTGGCCACAGTTCGAGCCAGCTGTTCGGCCTAGACGGATAAGACAAACTCTATTAGGCCTATACTTCCTCTTTCACACATTCAAAAATAGAGTGATAAATAAAAAAAAAAATGGCTGACAGGTAGACAGACAGAAAGACAGACAGACAGACAGACAGACAGACAGACAGACAGACAGACAGACAGACAGACAGACAGACAGACAGACAGACAGACAGACAGACAGACAGACAGACAGACAGACAGACAGACACAGACAGACAGACAGACAGACAGACAGACAGACAGACAGACAGACAGACAGACAGACAGACAGACAGACAGACAGACAGACAGACAGACAGACAGACAGACAGACAGACAGACAGACAGACAGACAGACAGACAGACAGACAGACAGACAGACAGACAGACAGACAGACAGACAGACAGACAGACAGACAGACAGACAGACAGACAGACAGACAGACAGACAGACAGACAGACAGACAGACAGACAGACAGACAGACAGACAGACAGACAGACAGACAGACAGACAGACAGACAGACAGACAGACAGACAGACAGACAGACAGACAGACAGACAGACAGACAGACAGACAGACAGACAGACAGACAGACAGACAGACAGACAGACAGACAGACAGACAGACAGACAGACAGACAGACAGACAGACAGACAGACAGACAGACAGACAGACAGACAGACAGACAGACAGACAGACAGACAGACAGACAGACAGACAGATAGACAATAATGCTCACCTGGTCGCTGGCCGCCTGGCAAGAGGCAGCCATGAACACCAACCGCGTAAGACCAAACACGATGTAACATATCAGCGGCAGAATGTCAAACAACAACCTACCCGCCTGTTGTCCGTCGTATCTGCCGACCCTAACGTACACCATATATAGCGACCCCATAATCTGCAGGAAGATAAACGAGAAAGCCAACAGGTTCTGCCCACCGAACATGGCATTCACTCGCTCTGATACGTCGTACAGCAGGTCTTCCAACATGGCCGCGTCAATATACTTGTCAGCCGTGCTCGTGTTGACATTCAATACTTCCCGGCTTGCAATAGTTTTGCTCTTGTTCAATAAAGAGATCGTTGATATTATCATCCGCTTTCTTTTCTTAGCTTTCACTTTGTTCGGCGGCATCAATTCATGATTAACATCTTCACCGAGGATCGTTAATTTCACGTGAAAACTTTTATACAAGTGTCCGACCATGAGAACCAGATTACTAAACTGCCATTCGGGGATCACGTTTGTAATAGTTACTCCACAGAAGTAGAGTACAAAGGGCAGAATAGTGTCAACAGTCATACCGCGAATTATGCAATTGATCGTGAGTAATACAAGTGTTATAAACGCAAGCACGATGCATTGACAAACTACATGATTCCGACATTTCTTGTAGTCGGATCGTTTAAAATCGAGAGCTTCACAAAGATACGAGATCTGCGAGAAGATACGTAGCATCGTATCGCGATTCACGAGACATAGGACGTGCGAGTAGATGAACACCGCGAAGAGACAGCAAATGTGTAAAGTAGTGGCGGCCGAGATGACGGGAGACATTTTGGACTTGTCCTGATGTTGTGACGAACTGAGTCTAGAATACATGAACGATACGAAGATGAGACCCCCTATGACGCTGTAGGCTGAGGCCCACGTTGACTTCCGGTACTCAATGGTCGGCCCCGTCTTCACGCAGACGTACGGTGCCAGACCAAACAACCGACAAAACACCAACATCGGTTTTATAACCATGTTGAAATCCATTTCTTCCTGTTATAGTGGACCCCAAGGTCCACTATATCGCGCGCTTCGCAAGTACTCCGCCAGGAGTAAATCCAGTAGACCTTGAGTGGACCAAAGATTACTTTACTCCTGCTTTCGTCACATCCGGGGCAGTCGAAGCCAACCAGCGAACCGCCCGAGACACACCTGCGCCAATACCGATCGCTGATTGGCTACGAACCAGTCGCCTGTGACGAAAGCATGTGTAAGGTAGTCTTGAGCGGTCTTGAGACAACTATAGGTGGCTGTTGGTCCGGTGGTTAGCATCCCTGCTTTCAATGCAGAACGTCCCAAGTTCAAATCCCGCTTCAGGCAGAAGTTTTTTTAACTTCTAATAAGGATTCAATTTAATCACTTCAAGGAATAAGTAAACGGTGACTTTGGAGCCGTCCTAGCAACGAAGCACTTAATAAATTCAAAGTTGTTCTG
Source organism: Isoperla grammatica (assembly GCA_945910005.1). Taxonomy (NCBI): domain Eukaryota; kingdom Metazoa; phylum Arthropoda; class Insecta; order Plecoptera; family Perlodidae; genus Isoperla; species Isoperla grammatica. The sequence continues at coordinate 46,070,785 of OX246744.1, forward strand.
AATCGGCCTTGTTGATTCTGGCATTTGTCCGTAGGTGTTCCCGCACTGTCCAATCACTGCTTCATATTTGAAATATAGATCTTTGATTGGTTATCGCTCACTTTCCTTTTGAGTAACGTCAGTTCCATTTTTAGCAGACGTAACTTAACGTTTCAAAGTTCCTTGTTTGCGGGACCTTAAACCAAGATGTTACCACGGTACCAAATGAACTACTTGTTTTTAAAACCCACTTCTTTACTTAGTATGACGTGTTTCTTGTAGATGTTCACTATTGTAGAAGGTCGGACGTAAATGTGTTAATATGTTAGCTCTGATAAACCCTGCTATTGTAATGAGTTGTTAGCTGCTCTTTATGTGGGCTGAAGTATTGTACTTGACAGGAATAATATTGTTTGCTCATGTTTAGCGTACCAAGACGATGTGTGCAGACAGCGTATAACACAACAATAGCTATCGAACTTGTCTCCTTGAATCGTCCATCATTCATGTTAGGTGTTACCTATACAAAAGAAGTCAAATGAATTTATTAAAGAAATTCATTTGGATAACGACAGTTGCGTAGGCACCGAGTTTGACCACTGATGGCGCTAGTGAAGACGAATGAAGCGCTCAAGTGGCCATGTCACGCAACTTTACGATGAAGCAGCGTCGTTCTTCCCACGTCGATAAAGGCAAATTTTTAAAATTGTTTAATTAAATACGTATTTTAAACAATGTTGGTTAGATTATGAATACCATAAGTCCATCTTAAAAGGCAAGGCGCCATTTAACACGTTTTAGACTTGCAAACAACAAAGAACACACAACAAACACAAAACATAACATCAACAAAAAACAAAGAAACAAAAAACAAGATATTTCACAATAATATCTGGCACTACTTTCAACCGCGGAATGAAATCTTCACCAATAAGTTGCTAAATTTGGCCACATATAGCGCTGTATGTTCTAACACACGGTGTCTCAAGGTATGCCTCAAGGTATGCCTCAAGGTATGCCTCAAGGTATGCCTCAAGGTATGCCTTTAAGGTATGCGCGGTGCTTACGGGTCCCGCGACCTGGGGGCCCCCTCGACAACCACCGATTTGTAACAAATGTCTGTATAAGAAGTAAGAACGCATTCACAGATTTCTCAGATTCAGAGACGAATTGCCAGAAATCATTACTGTCCTACCATAATCCTAGAGCACTACATTTTAGTTTTCAACCGTTAAGAAGTGGAGGCGCAAAATTCCAACCCTTGCATATGGGTCCCGTCTACTTGAGTTACGCCACTGGAAAACGACGCCTAATACGAACCTCGTTGGTGGAGAAGCGATCTACTTATAGTTGCACCTAGTTGCACCTAGTTGCACTCATTGTCAAGCCGACCAGATATCTTAGTCCAAGAACAGAAACATCATTTGCTACTGTCCTCGATCTTAGAAACCGTTCCGATAGTTTAATGGTCACGTGCAATGCAACCACATCCTTCAAAACCTGGGTGTGCGGGTACCATCCAGGAGGACTCGGCAGTGTAATTTATTTCACATATGTACTCCAAGAACTGAAATAGAACGCCGATCTTTCCTCACACGGGCCACTAAGTTGTACAACTCGCTGCCTTCGGACGTTGATATCTCTTTTCCACTACGACCATTCATTAAATCCTTCATTTCTCATCTTGATAGACATTAATTGCTTCTGATATTGTTTCTTCTTTACACTATTTACAACACTACACTATTGTCTAATGCAGCTTCTTTGTTTCTATGTTTTGTTTTATTGTATTATTCTGGATCAAGTCCTATATGTATAAAGATATTATTACCTATGTTTTTAACACTCTTTTACCTGTTTTAAACTTCATTGTGCTCATTGTCTCTTTCACCGGCATTTTTTTGTACTTTGTTTGTTTTTGTTATTGTACTCATTTTACGTAGTATTGACAAACACATGTGTAATATGTGTTCTTTGTGCTTGTTTCTGTGTTACAATTGTTATGTTTTTTATTTCACGCCAAATGGCAGAATACGCTGTATGTGAAATATTGAATAAATAAATAAAAAAAATAAACATGACCGGCGTATATTCGGGCATATGAAAACCCTAAACACAGTGGGCGTAACAAATGAAGCTAATGTACCTATACACTCATAGAAGCTGACGACAGACTGTCTTAACAAAACAATTGTATAAATGTTTACAAGTGTATTTAATATTTCCTTCTTTCTTTTTAGGTAGAAACTCTTACACTTTTGTATCATTATTTTGTCTTTGATGGAAATACGTGAGTTTCTTGCTTGAATACACTTTTCCACGTGTGCGAAGTTGGCACCAGATGTTGCGTCTGTTCTCGACCACCTCGCCCACCTATATCACGGTGACAGTCAACCTGACCCCGGGGAACAGGTTCTTCAAGGCGACCACCTCGCCCATGACGACCACCACAATGGCGAGCGTCTCCCCCACCGACCACCTCGCCCCACTATATCACGGTGACAGTCAACCTGACCCCGGGGAACAGGTTCTTCAAGGCGACCACCTCGCCCATGACGACCACCACAATGGCGAGCGTCTCCCCCACCGACCACCTCGCCCCCCTATATCACGGTGACAGTCAACCTCACCCCGGGGAACAGGTTCTTCAAGGCGACCACCTCGCCCATGACGACCACCACAATGGCGAGCGTCTCCCCCACCGACCACCTCGCCCCCCTATATCACGGTGACAGTCAACCTGACCCCGGGGAACAAGTTCCTCAAGGCGACCACCTCGCCCATGACGACCACCACAATGGCGAGCGTCTCCCCCACCGACCACCTCGCCCCCCTATATCACGGTGACAGTCAACCTGACCCCGGGGAACAAGTTCTTCAAGGCGACCACCTCGCCCATGACGACCACCACAATGGCGAGCGTCTCCCCCACCGACCACCTCGCCCCCCTATATCACGGTGACAGTCAACCTCACCCCGGGGAACAGGTTCTTCAAGGCGACCACCTCGCCCATGACGACCACCACAATGGCGAGCGTCTCCCCCACCGACCACCTCGCCCCCCTATATCACGGTGACAGTCAACCTGACCCCGGGGAACAAGTTCCTCAAGGCGACCACCTCGCCCATGACGACCACCACAATGGCGAGCGTCTCCCCCACCGACCACCTCGCCCCCCTATATCACGGTGACAGTCAACCTGACCCCGGGGAACAAGTTCCTCAAGGCGACCACCTCGCCCATGACGACCACCACAATGGCGAGCGTCTCTCCCACCGACCACCTCGCCCCCCTATATCACGGTGACAGTCAACCTCACCCCGGGGAACAGGTTCTTCAAGGCGACCACCTCGCCCATGACGACCACCACAATGGCGAGCGTCTCCCCCACCGACCACCTCGCCCCCCTATATCACGGTGACAGTCAACCTGACCCCGGGGAACAGGTTCTTCAAGGCGACCACCTCGCCCATGACGACCACCACAATGGCGAGCGTCTCCCCCACCGACCACCTCGCCCCCCTATATCACGGTGACAGTCAACCTGACCCCGGGGAACAGGTTCTTCAAGGCGACCACCTCGCCCATGACGACCACCACAATGGCGAGCGTCTCCCCCACCGACCACCTCGCCCCCCTATATCACGGTGACAGTCAACCTCACCCCGGGGAACAAGTTCTTCAAGGCGACCACCTCGCCCATGACGACCACCACAATGGCGAGCGTCTCCCCCACCGACCACCTCGCCCCCCTATATCACGGTGACAGTCAACCTCACCCCGGGGAACAAGTTCTTCAAGGCGACCACCTCGCCCATGACGACCACCACAATGGCGAGCGTCTCCCCCACCGACCACCTCGCCCCCCTATATCACGGTGACAGTCAACCTCACCCCGGGGAACAGGTTCTTCAAGGCGACCACCTCGCCCATGACGACCACCACAATGGCGAGCGTCTCCCCCACCGACCACCTCGCCCCCCTATATCACGGTGACAGTCAACCTGACCCCGGGGAACAGGTTCTTCAAGGCGACCACCTCGCCCATGACGACCACCACAATGGCGAGCGTCTCTCCCACCGACCACCTCGCCCCCCTATATCACGGTGACAGTCAACCTCACCCCGGGGAACAGGTTCTTCAAGGCGACCACCTCGCCCATGACGACCACCACAATGGCGAGCGTCTCCCCCACCGACCACCTCGCCCCCCTATATCACGGTGACAGTCAACCTCACCCCGGGGAACAAGTTCTTCAAGGCGACCACCTCGCCCATGACGACCACCACAATGGCGAGCGTCTCTCCCACCGACCACCTCGCCCCCCTATATCACGGTGACAGTCAACCTCACCCCGGGGAACAGGTTCTTCAAGGCGACCACCTCGCCCATGACGACCACCACAATGGCGAGCGTCTCCCCCACCGACCACCTCGCCCCCCTATATCACGGTGACAGTCAACCTGACCCCGGGGAACAGGTTCTTCAAGGCGACCACCTCGCCCATGACGACCACCACAATGGCGAGCGTCTCCCCCACCGACCACCTCGCCCCCCTATATCACGGTGACAGTCAACCTGACCCCGGGGAACAGGTTCTTCAAGGCGACCACCTCGCCCATGACGACCACCACAATGGCGAGCGTCTCCCCCACCGACCACCTCGCCCCACTATATCACGGTGACAGTCAACCTGACCCCGGGGAACAAGTTCTTCAAGGCGACCACCTCGCCCATGACGACCACCACAATGGTGAGCGTCTCCCCCACCGACCACCTCGCCCCCCACTATATCACGGTGACAGTCAACCTGACCCCAGGGAACAAGTTCTTCAAGGCGACCACCTCGCCCATGACGACCACCACAATGGCGAGCGTCTCCCCCACCGACCACCTCGCCCCCCTATATCACGGTGACAGTCAACCTGACCCCCGGGAACAAGTTTCTTAAGGCGACCACCTCGCCCATGACGACCACCACAATGGCGAGCGTCTCCCCCACCGACCACCACATCACCCTATCGTTCAGCTCCTCGGCGCGTCGCCTCCCCTGAGCCTCCGTCAACCTCTGTCGCGTCTGCAGGCCGGTGATGTTGACCAACTTGTCGTGGAGTTCGTCGACGCTCGACTCCATCTTGGTCATGACGGAGAGGTTGTCGAGGTAGGAGGGCAACGCGTCTGGCGCTTCGCCGACCTCTAGTTTCATGTAGACCATCTTGTGCGAGAACGTAGAGAACTCGTTACTGAAGCAGACAGTGTAGACGCCCGTCGTGATGGGCAGGAAGGTGTGAGAGTTGTACTGCTGACGTAGCTGACGGTAAACCACCTGTAACGCAACACGTTAGTGTTACACTTGGTGCCAACCTAACTAACACCATGCCAGACACTTTAGTGGATTAGCCAACGGTTTAGCCGCGGTCGCTTAGCCGGTTCCCATACGAACACCGAAGTTAAGCAACCTCGGGCTAGGTCAGGAGGTGGATGGGTGACCACTCACCTCTGAAACACTAGTTACCGTTGGTTAGAGCAGATTGGAGGGTTCGAAAGCTTGTGTAACAGCTTCGTTCTTCTCGTCAACTACTCGGCAGTCCAGGTTAGAGGAGGAACCTATATGACTGGTCAAAGTTACACCGTTCTTTCGGATGGGACGTAAAGCCGATGGTCCCCTTGGTACTTTTCGACAGGAGTAGGCTACGTGCCGGTACCGGGCTTCCCCTCCTCCCTTCCTCATTATCATTCATCAATCATCACTCATCAGGCTAAAGAGGGCATTGTGCCCTACACTGGTCTTAATTACAATACTTAATAAAATAAATATAGTGGAAACCAAACCGGAAGCGACTTTATGAGGTGGGTTGGGTTTGTCTACGCAGTTGTTTGAAAATAGTGTTCGTTAGGGCTACTTCTGTGCGCTGCTCGTGGTCACGGCGGTCCGCGAGGGTCCATTGAGAGCGCGCATGTATGTAAGTAAGGTCCTCACCTTGTTATTGGGGTCTTGTACTGTGAGGTCAACGTCATACTGACCCCCGCTGACCACTTGGAACTGTAGCAGGGTTGAAACGTTCTTCTCGATGTGTTCGTGGAAACATTCCTTGGAGCTGTCGTACAACTCGAAGGTCAATTCTACTCCCCTTGCCCAGCGCAACAACACGAGAACTAGGCCTAACAGCAACACAGCTTGCGAGGACATCTTTTTTCGTGTTTCTTCAATATCTGGTGTCACTTTACAAACTTATTATGCTCGATATTGTGCATAGAGAAATAAGTAATGTGATCACCTAAAGTTTACTGTGAAAGCTGTGAAATATTTATTTTTTAAAATAAAACATTTGAATAACACCAACAATAGAAATTTCAGTCCACGTCTCTCTAGATGCTTGTCAAGGTGTACTTGATCTCCGCCTAGCGGAGGCTCGTCGAACTCCCAAGCTAGGTCGTCGCAGAGTCCGTTCCACAATGTTAAGAAAACAAATGAAGTGATCTGTCAAATAGAATTACCTCCTAAAAAGGAAAAATCATCATATTTTATAATCTTCAATCATTATATTCTATCAAAAATTCTCTTTAAAGGCTGGTCCACACAGATTTTTAAGACATAATGCATAAGGTTTCAACAATGAAAACAACGTCTTAAAACTAAAACAACATCTTAATGCTACGTTTACAGCTACGCGTTGCGAGCGAAGCGAGGGAGCGAGCTCCAATCAGCGGCCGAGTTTCATGCAAAGAAGTTAATAGTTTCACGCAAACTCGGTCACTGATTGGAGCCTTCGCTTCGCTCGCAACGCGTAGCTGTAAATCGACTATAAAACTAAAACTTTGTGTGAACGCCAGTACGTGTTTCCTATGATCCAACTTTACGACTACGCGTTAAACCTTAAATTGTATGTCTTAAAAATCTGTGTGGACCAGCCCTTAGGTGTTTTAAGTATTGTGTTACATGATCTACAACGGATATTTAATTATTATAACTGTTTTTTAGTGGGATCCAAAATGGCGATTTGGTTCCCTTGCGACGACCTAACTTGGGAGTTCGACAGGTACCAACAGGTACTATTATAAATCCATGGTTCGACGAGCCTCCGCTAGTCGGAGATCAAGTAGACCTTGGATGCTTGTGATCAAAGATATTATATAATTATCCTTAAAACCACCGCATTCTTGATAAAATGTTTTGTAGATTACTAAGTTCTTTGTGATTAAAGTACTTCTTCTTCTGCTTGGAATCTGTGTCCATGTTAACCAAAGTAATAAATTTTCCATTTCGAAAGCAAAATTTATCAAGGGAAGGATGGCCATCTTTTTAAGTTCCTTGACTTTGTAAAACCAAAACATTGCACACAACATTGTATACAGATTTCAGAGTCTGTATCATGTCTGTATGTTGTCTTTGCATATTTTTATAAGGTAAGATTTATATTCAATGTTGTATTAATTAATAATATTATTGTTATTCAACTTTATGAAACGTAATTTTCATTTTGCTATTCAATCTGACATATTATGCAAAACCCGTGATTCAAATGTAGTTTCTTATTTACTACTAAGATTTTACTACTACTACTACTACTACTACTATAAACCATACTTCTTTTGCATGTAAACTTAGCTAATTTATTGAGCCAATTTAACTAGGCCTGTAATATGTATAGAAACATTCGTTTAATTAATAATTAGGTAAATCTAGGTCCAGAATCTGGTAAATCTGACGGAGAGTGTGAATTCCGCGCCAGAACATTACAACACAACCAACAACAAAAAGAAAAATACAAATATATTATCGATTCTTTGCCTTGACACAGCAACCAGTTTATGTTTATATTTAATTTGTATATTCCAGTTTATGTAGACACGATTATTCGGTTGTTTACATAGCGATTCATATTCCTTAAGACACCGTTTATTGGCAATTCGTGAAATGTAGACTCCGTTTTCATGCCAACTTAGTAAAGTTTCGTTTTTGTGCGTTGGAGAACATGCACGTGTATTACTGCTTTTAGATGGCGGTGGTTTAACCAACGCAACGTGGCAATGGCGGTGAGTTGACAGAAACATCTGTGTGTGACGTGTGTGGCTCTCGGTATTTTTGACGTTTACATCCCGTAATTGGTTTTAGCTCTCAACGTTTACGTATGTAGGCCTATCATCGTGACAATCAATAGATACCAGACTATTTTTTAAATACCCACCGTACTGAGTGTATTTTCATGAAATCGTCTCAATAAACAAATTCCGGCTAGAACGGCATGACGTGTAAGGTTAGCATAGGTGCGCCTAGTTTGTGTGACATAACCTCACTTTCCTTGTAGACGTGCCTGAATCGGTAAACGGTTCAAACATATTGTATATTATATTAAAACTTATGAAATGAGTGGCTTACCTTCCGCTGATGCTACAAACAGTCATGCAAGTGGAACCCGAAGACGCCCAATTGAAGAAGGTAGAGCCAGGCCAGACGCAATGGAAAACAGAAGTGAAGGCACACGAGGTGAAGAGGAAGAGAGAAGTAACTTGAAGGGGGATGAATGGAATATTGCGATATTGTTCTTCTTGTACGTCCTGCAAGGAATACCATTGGGTCTCAGTGCAGCCATTCCGATGTATCTACAGAACCGTGGCGTGAGCTATCGTCAACAGGTACGTAATAACCCTAGGAGGTCCTAGTGTTCGCTGATCTACTGCTAAAATGGAAGTTTTATTCATAAGCCTAGCATACCGAGCCAATTTTCAGTTGAAACCGTTTACACGACCCTCTTTATTTGGAATGATTATTGGTTTAGGCTATTCGTGTAGGCTATGTGCCAATGTTGTTGACGATGTAGGGGTTATCGTGACAAATTAGTCGTACTTGTGCCTGCTGCGCAAGCTTGCGAAGTGGCCGTCTCTCCTGGTTGTTTATCAATATAAGCTAATCTTTCGTCTGGTGTAAGTTACTAACTTCAAAGTGCTTTGAAATAAGTTCTTGTAAACGTAGCATCTTTTTTTAATACAGTGCTTGACAAATTTGTACGTCATACACGTATGCGTAGTCTTAATATGTTAACTTTTCATTCCATATAGGACCCCTTGCAACAGTACAGCCCGTGCAGCAGGCACACGTAGGGCTAATTTGTCACGATAACCCCTACACGATCAACAACGTATTTGTACATTAGCACGTAGCCTACACCAATAGCCTATGCAACTATACCGTGTAATGGCTTCCTTTTCTGACCTGCCCATATCATTGACATTGTCAATATCACTCTGAAGTGCGGCACACCTAAAGAGGTGTGCTCTGTCTTTGGGTTCAAAATTACATAATGACGTTATGGAATAATAAAGTGAACTGAAACTGAGACGTGAAACCTGCAACGTGCAAATTGTGTGGCTCTGAAGTACAAGACAGGGCACATCTTTTTAGATGTGCTGCCCTCAAGGTTTTTATTGACTCCCTGCCCAATGATATGAGCAGGCCAGAAAAGGAAGCTGTTTTATATTGGATAGTAAGACAAAAGAATGGCTGAAAAAGCCATCTTGGCACAAGAAGGAAAAAAAATTCAATGTCTGTTCCGTACCTACTCGCAGGCCGAGTTCAGCTTCACGCAGTGGCCATTCAGCATGAAGCTCCTGTGGGCACCGATAGTGGACTCGCTGTTCAACCACCGCTTCGGCCGCCGCAAGTCGTGGATGGTGCCGTCGCAATACCTCATCGGCGTGTTCATGTTCTTCCTGTCCAAGAACGTCGACGCGTGGCTCGGCGAGGAGGGGCCCGACGCCACCCCGCAGATCACCGTGCTGACGTTCTGCTTCTTCTGTCTCAACTTCCTCGCCGCCACGCAGGACATCGCCGTCGACGGCTGGGCGCTCACCATGCTCAAGCGGTAACGCTAGAACCCTTTTGCTGCATTGTTAAACACTGTGTGCCTGGAAAATTATACTCGAAAACATCCCAAAAATGAAATTTATTTGTTTGGCCTTAACATTTTTTTATTGTCTTCTTCTTTTCATTCACCATGCTCAAGCGGTACGCGTTTCATTTCGTCACGTACTATTCTATTAAGAGCGAAGAATACCTCTACCGGCTCTACGTCAAAAACTGCAGACAATTATCATTTTTTTAATTAAATCTCAATTGATTGAAACAAAATCGAAAATCTGAGTAATCATAGCACTGTGGTTTGGTAAGCCCTACAGACTGAATGATAAATGTATTTAATGTTATTATAATCAGTATGACTGTGATTTTTATTTAATTAAATTACTAAGGAAATAAGTATCACAGTCATAGGCCTACTGATTATAATGTTAGACACATTTATCATTCAGTCTGTAGGGCTACCAAACCACAGTGAAGCGAAAGATGAACATTTTCTGTAGTTTTGACGTAGAGGTAGGCCCTATCCTTCGCTCTTAATTCTACATGAATATGATACAGTAATCTCCCTTTAATTAAAATTTGAATGGACCCTAAAAACTCCAATTTGAATTACAACATTTTGAATTAAAAGTACTCTAGGCTAATACTAAGCAGGTAAGCATCATATGCAAATCTTCTGCTGGGACTCCATCAATAGTTTGAATTGTACATAATTTTTAAAGTAACCAAATTAATTAATTTAGCATTCATATACATTCACGTGGAAGCCAAAATAATGTTGCCGAATATCGAAATATCAAGTTTGAATTAACGAGGACTACTGTATTCTTCAAGTTATCTGATAAGATCTAGACATCCGTGTAATCTTATGTCCATATTCTAAATCTTAAGTATTTATTTATTTTACTAACTAGTTACTAACTAGGCTAGACATTATTTTTTTTATACATAGGCCTAAAGTTATCATCAGTCTTGGAAACCACAGTAGATGAATGAAGTCAGATCCCATTGTACACGCTAGAAGCGTCCTTAAAAAGAAGGTTTACAGAAATTTCGAAAACATTCGCGTACGGAAGTCGAAGTGCGGTAGCCTAATTTTACTTGAACGTCGGGCCCTAATCATATTATTACGTAGGTAAGCTTTTCCCGTTGTCATCAAAGCATGAATCGTTGCGCAGGTGCAACGTGGGCCACGCCTCTACGTGCAACAGCGTCGGCCAGACGGCCGGATACTTCCTGGGCTACGTCGTGTTCATGGGGCTCGAGTCTCCAGAGTTCTGCAACGCTTACCTGCGAAGCGTACCCCACGAGAGGGGCCTCGTCACTCTGCCAGGTGAGTAGAGAACCAAGTGTTGGGTTCGTATGCATAGTCCAGACACTTCCTGGGCTACGTGGTGTTCATGGGGCTCGAGTCTCCGGAGTTCTGCAACGCTTACCTGCGAAGCGTACCCCACGAGAGGGGCCTCGTCACTCTGCCAGGTGAGTAGAGAACCAAGTGTTGGGTTCGTATGCATAGTCCAGACACTTCCTGGGCTACGTGGTGTTCATGGGGCTCGAGTCTCCGGAGTTCTGCAACGCTTACCTGCGAAGCGTACCCCACGAGAGGGGCCTCGTCACTCTGCCAGGTGAGTAGAGAACCAAGTGTTGGGTTCGTATGCATAGTCCAGACACTTCCTGGGCTACGTGGTGTTCATGGGGCTCGAGTCTCCGGAGTTCTGCAACGCTTACCTGCGAAGCGTACCTCACGAGAGGGGCCTCGTCACTCTTCCAGGTGAGTAGAGAACCAAGTGTTGGGTTCGTTCGTATGCATAGTCCAGACACTTCCTGGGCTACGTGGTGTTCATGGGGCTCGAGTCTCCAGAGTTCTGCAACGCTTACCTGCGGGGCGTACCTCACGAGAGGGGCCTCGTCACTCTGCCAGGTGAGTAGAGAACCAAGTGTTGGGTTCGTATGCATAGTCCAGATACTTCCTGGGCTACGTTGTGTTCATGGGGCTCGAGTCTCCAGAGTTCTGCAACGCTTACCTGCGAAGCGTACCTCACAAGAGGGGGCTCGTCACTCTGCCAGGTGAGTAGGAGAACCAAGTGTTGGGTTCGTATGCACAGTCCAGACACTTCCTGGGCTACGTTGTGTTCATGGGGCTCGAGTCTCCAGAGTTCTGCAACGCTTACCTGCGAAGCGTACCTCACGAGAGGGGCGTCGTCACGCTGCCAGGTGAGTAGGAGAACCAAGTGTTGGGTTCGTATGCACAGTCCAGACACTTCCTGGGCTACGTGGTGTTCATGGGGCTCGAGTCTCCAGAGTTCTGCAACGCTTACCTGCGGGGCGTACCTCACGAGAGGGGCCTCGTCACTCTGCCAGGTGAGTAGAGAACCAAGTGTTGGGTTCGTATGTATAGTCCAGACACTTCCTGGGCTACGTGGTGTTCATGGGGCTCGAGTCTCCAGAGTTCTGCAACGCTTACCTGCGAAGCGTACCACACGAGAGGGGCCTCTTCACTCTGCCAGGTGAGTAGGAGAACCAAGTGTTGGGTTCGTATGCATAGTCCAGACACTTCCTGGGCTACGTGGTGTTCATGGGGCTCGAGTCTCCAGAGTTCTGCAACGCTTACCTGCGAAGCGTACCACACGAGAGGGGCCTCTTCACTCTGCCAGGTGAGTAGGAGAACCAAGTGTTGGGTTCGTATGCATAGTCCAGACACTTCCTGGGCTACGTGGTGTTCATGGGGCTCGAGTCTCCAGAGTTCTGCAACGCTTACCTGCGGAGCGTACCTCACGAGAGGGGCCTCGTCACTCTGCCAGGTGAGTAGAGAACCAAGTGTTGGGTTCGTATGTATAGTCCAGACACTTCCTGGGCTACGTGGTGTTCATGGGGCTCGAGTCTCCAGAGTTCTGCAACGCTTACCTGCGGGGCGTACCTCACGAGAGGGGCCTCGTCACTCTGCCAGGTGAGTAGAGAACCAAGTGTTGGGTTCGTATGCATAGTCCAGATACTTCCTGGGCTACGTTGTGTTCATGGGGCTCGAGTCTCCAGAGTTCTGCAACGCTTACCTGCGGGGCGTACCTCACGAGAGGGGCCTCGTCACTCTGCCAGGTGAGTAGGAGAACCAAGTGTTGGGTTCGTATGCACAGTCCAGACACTTCCTGGGCTACGTTGTGTTCATGGGGCTCGAGTCTCCAGAGTTCTGCAACGCTTACCTGCGGGGCGTACCTCACGAGAGGGGCCTCGTCACTCTGCCAGGTGAGTAGGAGAACCAAGTGTTGGGTTCGTATGCACAGTCCAGACACTTCCTGGGCTACGTTGTGTTCATGGGGCTCGAGTCTCCAGAGTTCTGCAACGCTTACCTGCGGGGCGTACCTCACGAGAGGGGCCTCGTCACGCTGCCAGGTGAGTAGAGAACCAAGTGTTGGGTTCATTCGTATGCATAGTCCAGACTCTAGCCTTCCTCAACTCAGCCTCGCCAATCACAGTACGGTATTGTCGTGTGGACGGCTCTGTGATTGTTGGCTAGGCGAGGAGGCTGAGTTGAGGAGGGCTTGAGTGTGAAATATGCATTTGGGTCTTAGAATCGAACAAACCTATCAAGTCAAGTACATCTCTGTAACAACATGTAGGCCTACCTGAAACTCGCCATACTCTATATATTTATTTATTTATTTATTTATTTATTTATTTATTTTTTTTTTTTTTTTTTTTTTTATTATTTATTTTTTTTTTTTTTATTCCATTCTATTCTTCTAACCACATCACAACTCATACCTCAAGTAAATTCTCCCCTATACTTATCATCCATAATACGTATTTAACAGTCTTCCCCTTGATATGAATAATACCCTTAACGACACCGTATTTAAATAAAATCAAACTTCGATCTTCTACACTTCAGATGAATACCTAAACTATCTCCGTATCTAGGTAAACAATTCCCATCCCTGTCATCTGATCACTGATCACTCAGGTTACCTATGTACCGGTATGTTCTAATTAGTGTTTAACTGTTTTACTTGTATGTACTTTACTACTTTATTTATGTAGCCTATCTATGTAACTTACTCATTATATAATGTTACTGTGTATTTTGCTATTCCACACTTGCTCCTCAGAGAAGACACATTTGTAAAAACGATCAATGTGGAATAAATGTTAATGTGTTAAGAGTGCCTAACGGCTTTGGATATTTAGCAATGGGGGTGGATAGGAAGGAAACCAACAGCTTACCTTGTTGCTGACGACCTTCGGAGTTGGTAGACACATGAAACAATAACGTCAATACTGTTTCGGCCTGACGTGGCCTTGTTCACCCGACGAAGGTGGAGAGGAGACTGAGTCGGAAGTCTTCCAATCATCGTGTCACTTCCGTGGCATAAAGAAACTGAACCACGATGTTGATAGCGAGCGTGCGAATGTCCCCAGGCTTCCTGTACTTCTGGTCGCTGGTGTTCCTCGTGACGACCACGCTGGTCGCCATGTTCAAGCGGGAAGCACCTCCGCGCGTGGCTCCCTCAGACGACGACCTTGACAACCTGGGCATCGCGCAGAGCTACAGGCTGCTGTGGGACATCACGCAACTACCCGTCATCAAGGTCACGGCGGCCATACTGCTCACCGCCAAGGTAGTGATACGTACAGTAGAATGTGTTTACCCAACACATAGACTCTAATGACTGTGCAAAGATACACGTTGCTGCACTGCAATCATGTAACTTTGATCGCTAACGTTAAAATCGTTATTGTGTAGCCAATGAGAATCGAGAATTCGAAGAAGTTCACAGGAACTAGTCAAAATCCAGCAAGCAGTGAGCAGCATTGGCAGTCTTTTGTTTTTATTGAAAGCCTGTCAAAATGTATCAAAATTTACACTTTACTGAGTAGATCTATAGAGTAACTACTCACAGCACGTATTTATTCTAATATTCCACTGTATTCTAGAGGTAGGTCTAAACTCTAAAGGTATAGTCCGTCCTATTTTAGTTTTGTGAAATAAAGTCGTTTAAACACCGGCGCTTCCACCATTTTTTGGTATCGAAAGCTGTTAATGGCTGGGTGCTCGCGATCGAGAGGCGCGCACGATTTTCGTGATGATAATAATGATATTTGGGGTTACGTTCCATATTTTTATAGCTATGGCTAGTTGTCATCCCTGAAATGAGTGTTCAACGTTTAATAACGTTACCGAGCTGTACATAATTACTTTTAAGAGCTACGATCGTTCAAACGTACAATTTTTAACCATGTCGATCGTTATCTACCAAAGTTACATGATCGCAGTGCTGATTGATATGCCTAGCAGAGAAGTTAGAGTTCTGGTACACCTTTGTTTTTTGTACTTGTATCTTACTGCATATATAATATATTTCAATTTTCTTTCACGGTCGCTTTCCGATGCCTCTGGTTTCTTTACTTGGGCGGTACCAGAAATTTTAGTGTCTAAAGAAAGATAAAAGAAACGGGCATGTTAGTTTTACATCTGGGATGCATGTTAAATGATCTACAACATGCCCAGCTGGACATGATTGTGCTATTTGATACTATTTTTGAGCACTGCTAACTGTATAGTGTATAGGCCTACATATTAAAATTAAAATAAAACAATAAAACACAATTTAGATTTTTTAATGCACAATTGATGAAATAATAAAAAATCGAACCTTTTACCCTAAATATAACAGACCAAACCTTACCATACATCACAGTAGACCTCGTATCATAATTATCGACAGGAAGATACGGTAAACAGTTTCGATTGTTGTTGCGGTCCCCTTATGCCAGCGAGTGTGTTACAGATAGGCTTCTGTGCGTGTGACTCTGTGACCAGCCTAAAGCTGGTGGATGCAGGGGTGCCCAAAGAGAAGCTGGCTCTCATGGCCGTGCCGATGGTTCCGCTACAGATCATCCTGCCTCTCGCCATCAGTAAATACACGACCGGACCGCGACCCATGGACATATATCTCAAGGCCATGCCTTACAGGTAACGTTCAACTGTGATCTATGCAAACGAGCTGAGGAATACAGATTGGGTCTAGCGGCCTCGGTTCACACAGTCACTAGACTAACGAACGAATGAATATGCACTATGCCGGGACAAAAGTAGCTTTCATCTGATTTATTCTCGCAAAAAAATCTAGTTTCTTTTTTTTTCCTCTTATGCGATGATGACTTTTCAGCCATTCATTTTTCTTGCTATCCAATATAAATTAGCTTCGTGATCTGTACGGAGTATCTGATTGTTTGGACTATAAACTGGGTAAGTTTATAGTAGATGGCTAGAAGTTAAAAGTTCGTAATATTATAAATTAATAAATTGCTGTTTTCTGTATTAAGTTAACAAGAACCATAGTAAAAAATATATTTATAGTAGGCTACACCTACAATCAATTACATCATAATTTATAAATTATGTACCGGTAGACCAAGTTGCAGCAAAATATATAAGCAGTAGCCTAGGCCTTCCGCAAAGTTAAAAAATAATATAGGTCTTCAATCCGACCATTTGTCATTTGTCTTTCCTGTTTTCCTTCCTCTCTTCCATTCCTCCTTTGTCTGCAGGTCTACCGTCTCCTTCCACCTAGCTTTCGTAGTCTTCCTACCGTTCTCGGCATAGATTTGTCTTCGTCCTCGTTCTAAAGTCTCGCGCGTCTTTCCGTGACTCCGTTCCACATAAGTCAGTGAATGAACCACGTGTGTGTGTGTTTCTGTTGCAGGCTGTTGTTTGGCCTGGTGGCGGCGGCGCTCGTCTGGATAACTCCGTTCATGGTTCAAAACGGCCACGTTCCCATCTACTACTACTTCCTGCTCATCGGCAGCTACTCCCTACACCAGGTGAACAAACAAACTGAAATAATATTTTTTTATTTTTATATCTGCTCCCTGTGTCTAACAATGAAGTTGGGTAGGGGATAGGAAATAAATCCCATCATATTCTGGCCCCTAGGTACATTGAAGCCGGCTGGCCATGCCTGACGCTTCCCTCATGTTAACTTCCTTTGGCTCCTCCTCTTCACTTTCTTCTTCCTCATCTCTTTCTACAAATTCTGTCCATACTTTTCTATCTTCCCACCATCGTTCCTGATTGACTTCTTCCCAAGTTGCATTTCTTCTTTCCACGTCCATTGCTATCACTTCTTCCCACCTCAGTCTTGGTCTTCCCCTCTTTCTTTTCTTTTTCCCTGCTTCTTTCTCAAACTCAATTTTATATAAAATAAAAAAGTAATAAAAAATATAACCAAGTAGGACACACAAGCGACGTCCACTGATCATAGTTTTGAGTTAAATGCAAAAAAAAACAAATAACTTCATGGACTTGCAGCCTTTCTGCAATAGACTGGAAGTTTCTCATCAAATTTGTAGGCTGCTATGAAAGAGCTTGACTTACAGAATTGATGTAAGTCAAGCTCTTTCAAAGCAGCCTACAAATTTGATGAGAAAGTTTTAGTCTATTGCAGAAAGGCTGCAATTGTCCAATATATAATTTGTGTTAAAACCCATGGGTCAGGTTCATATGAAATTCTACTTTTTCCTAAATTTTCCTTACAAATAGTCCCAATTTTGTTCTTTGTTACGGGAATTTCAGCGGTAGTTTTTAATTTTACTCTACAAATTAGCGAACTTGACCATTAATTAGAATGAATTAACAAGAAAAAGTGATCAGATGGATGTTAAACGTACCAAAAGACCAATAAATAAGCACGGAAACATCAAATTAAATTTCATCTAGGTTTTTAGTTTTTTTTTGGTAGCCCTGCCCAATGATATGGGAAGGTCAGAAAAGAAAGCCATTTTATATTGGATAGCAAGGAAGAAGAATGGCTGAGGAAGCCACACTCTCTGCACAGGAAAAAAAAAAAAAAAAGTTGAAACTAAATGTTACAACGTCGTGTGTATGTTGCCCAGATAACGCTGTACAGCATGTACGTGGCGGTGATGGCGTTCTTCGCGCGTGTCAGCGACCCAGCGGTGGGTGGAACCTACATGACGCTGCTCAACACGCTGTCTAACCTGTACGCACCTCTAGTTACAACGTTGTGTGTGTGTTGCCCAGATAACGCTGTACAGCATGTACGTGGCGGTGATGGCGTTCTTCGCGCGTGTCAGCGACCCAGCGGTGGGTGGAACCTACATGACGCTGCTCAACACGCTGTCTAACCTGTACGCACCTCTAGTTACAACGTTGTGTGTGTGTTGCCCAGATAACGCTGTACAGCATGTACGTGGCGGTGATGGCGTTCTTCGCGCGTGTCAGCGACCCAGCGGTGGGTGGAACCTACATGACGCTGCTCAACACGCTGTCTAACCTGTACGCACCTCTAGTTACAACGTTGTGTGTGTGTTGCCCAGATAACGCTGTACAGCATGTACGTGGCGGTGATGGCGTTCTTCGCGCGTGTCAGCGACCCAGCGGTGGGTGGAACCTACATGACGCTGCTCAACACGCTGTCTAACCTGTACGCACCTCTAGTTACAACGTTGTGTGTGTGTTGCCCAGATAACGCTGTACAGCATGTACGTGGCGGTGATGGCTTTCTTCGCGCGTGTCAGCGACCCAGCGGTGGGTGGAACCTACATGACGCTGCTCAACACGCTGTCTAACCTGTACGCACCTCTAGTTACAACGTTGTGTGTGTGTTGCCCAGATAACGCTGTACAGCATGTACGTGGCGGTGATGGCGTTCTTCGCGCGTGTCAGCGACCCAGCGGTGGGTGGAACCTACATGACGCTGCTCAACACGCTGTCTAACCTGTACGCACCTCTAGTTACAACGTTGTGTGTGTGTTGCCCAGATAACGCTGTACAGCATGTACGTGGCGGTGATGGCGTTCTTCGCGCGTGTCAGCGACCCAGCGGTGGGTGGAACCTACATGACGCTGCTCAACACGCTGTCTAACCTGTACGCACCTCTAGTTACAACGTTGTGTGTGTGTTGCCCAGATAACGCTGTACAGCATGTACGTGGCGGTGATGGCGTTCTTCGCGCGTGTCAGTGACCCAGCGGTGGGTGGAACCTACATGACGCTGCTCAACACGCTGTCTAACCTGTACGCACCTCTAGTTACAATGTCTTGTGTTGCCCAGATAACGCTGTACAGCATGTACGTGGCGGTGATGGCGTTCTTCGCGCGTGTCAGCGACCCAGCGGTGGGTGGAACCTACATGACGCTGCTCAACACGCTGTCTAACCTGTACGCACCTCTAGTTACAACGTTGTGTGTGTGTTGCCCAGATAACGCTGTACAGCATGTACGTGGCGGTGATGGCGTTCTTCGCGCGTGTCAGCGACCCAGCGGTGGGTGGAACCTACATGACGCTGCTCAACACGCTGTCTAACCTGTACGCACCTCTAGTTACAACGTTGTGTGTGTGTTGCCCAGATAACGCTGTACAGCATGTACGTGGCGGTGATGGCGTTCTTCGCGCGTGTCAGTGACCCAGCGGTGGGTGGAACCTACATGACGCTGCTCAACACGCTGTCTAACCTGTACGCACCTCTAGTTACAACGTTGTGTGTGTGTTGCCCAGATAACGCTGTACAGCATGTACGTGGCGGTGATGGCGTTCTTCGCGCGCGTCAGGGACCCAGCGGTGGGTGGAACCTACATGACGCTGCTCAACACGCTGTCTAACCTGTACGCACCTCTAGTTACAACGTTGTGTGTGTGTTGCCCAGATAACGCTGTACAGCATGTACGTGGCGGTGATGGCGTTCTTCGCGCGCGTCAGCGACCCAGCGGTGGGCGGAACCTACATGACGCTGCTCAACACGCTGTCTAACCTGTACGCACCTCTAGTTACAACGTTGTGTGTGTGTTGCCCAGATAACGCTGTACAGCATGTACGTGGCGGTGATGGCGTTCTTCGCGCGTGTCAGCGACCCAGCGGTGGGTGGTACCTACATGACGCTGCTCAACACGCTGTCTAACCTGTACGCACCTCTAGTTACAACGTTGTGTGTGTGTTGCCCAGATAACGCTGTACAGCATGTACGTGGCGGTGATGGCGTTCTTCGCGCGTGTCAGCGACCCAGCGGTGGGTGGAACCTACATGACGCTGCTCAACACGCTGTCTAACCTGTACGCACCTCTAGTTACAATGTCTTGTGTTGCCCAGATAACGCTGTACAGCATGTACGTGGCGGTGATGGCGTTCTTCGCGCGCGTCAGCGACCCAGCGGTGGGTGGAACCTACATGACGCTGCTCAACACGCTGTCTAACCTGTACGCACCTCTAGTTACAATGTCTTGTGTTGCCCAGATAACGCTGTACAGCATGTACGTGGCGGTGATGGCGTTCTTCGCGCGTGTCAGCGACCCAGCGGTGGGTGGAACCTACATGACGCTGCTCAACACGCTGTCTAACCTGTACGCACCTCTAGTTACAACGTCGTGTGTGTGTTGCCCAGATAACGCTGTACAGCATGTACGTGGCGGTGATGGCGTTCTTCGCACGTGTCAGCGACCCAGCGGTGGGTGGAACCTACATGACGCTGCTCAACACGCTGTCTAACCTGTACGCACCTCTAGTTACAACGTTGTGTGTGTGTTGCCCAGATAACGCTGTACAGCATGTACGTGGCGGTGATGGCGTTCTTCGCGCGTGTCAGCGACCCAGCGGTGGGTGGAACCTACATGACGCTGCTCAACACGCTGTCTAACCTGTACGCACCTCTAGTTACAACGTTGTGTGTGTGTTGCCCAGATAACGCTGTACAGCATGTACGTGGCGGTGATGGCGTTCTTCGCGCGTGTCAGTGACCCAGCGGTGGGTGGAACCTACATGACGCTGCTCAACACGCTGTCTAACCTGTACGCACCTCTAGTTACAACGTTGTGTGTGTGTTGCCCAGATAACGCTGTACAGCATGTACGTGGCGGTGATGGCGTTCTTCGCGCGTGTCAGCGACCCAGCGGTGGGTGGAACCTACATGACGCTGCTCAACACGCTGTCTAACCTGTACGCACCTCTAGTTACAACGTTGTGTGTGTGTTGCCCAGATAACGCTGTACAGCATGTACGTGGCGGTGATGGCGTTCTTCGCGCGTGTCAGCGACCCAGCGGTGGGTGGAACCTACATGACGCTGCTCAACACGCTGTCTAACCTGTACGCACCTCTAGTTACAACGTTGTGTGTGTGTTGCCCAGATAACGCTGTACAGCATGTACGTGGCGGTGATGGCGTTCTTCGCGCGTGTCAGCGACCCAGCGGTGGGTGGAACCTACATGACGCTGCTCAACACGCTGTCTAACCTGTACGCACCTCTAGTTACAACGTTGTGTGTGTGTTGCCCAGATAACGCTGTACAGCATGTACGTGGCGGTGATGGCGTTCTTCGCGCGTGTCAGTGACCCAGCGGTGGGTGGAACCTACATGACGCTGCTCAACACGCTGTCTAACCTGTACGCACCTCTAGTTACAACGTTGTGTGTGTGTTGCCCAGATAACGCTGTACAGCATGTACGTGGCGGTGATGGCGTTCTTCGCGCGTGTCAGTGACCCAGCGGTGGGTGGAACCTACATGACGCTGCTCAACACGCTGTCTAACCTGTACGCACCTCTAGTTACAACGTTGTGTGTGTGTTGCCCAGATAACGCTGTACAGCATGTACGTGGCGGTGATGGCGTTCTTCGCGCGTGTCAGTGACCCAGCGGTGGGTGGAACCTACATGACGCTGCTCAACACGCTGTCTAACCTGTACGCACCTCTAGTTACAACGTTGTGTGTGTGTTGCCCAGATAACGCTGTACAGCATGTACGTGGCGGTGATGGCGTTCTTCGCGCGTGTCAGCGACCCAGCGGTGGGTGGAACCTACATGACGCTGCTCAACACGCTGTCTAACCTGTACGCACCTCTAGTTACAACGTTGTGTGTGTGTTGCCCAGATAACGCTGTACAGCATGTACGTGGCGGTGATGGCGTTCTTCGCGCGTGTCAGTGACCCAGCGGTGGGTGGAACCTACATGACGCTGCTCAACACGCTGTCTAACCTGTACGCACCTCTAGTTACAACGTTGTGTGTGTGTTGCCCAGATAACGCTGTACAGCATGTACGTGGCGGTGATGGCGTTCTTCGCGCGTGTCAGCGACCCAGCGGTGGGTGGAACCTACATGACGCTGCTCAACACGCTGTCTAACCTGTACGCACCTCTAGTTACAACGTTGTGTGTGTGTTGCCCAGATAACGCTGTACAGCATGTACGTGGCGGTGATGGCGTTCTTCGCGCGTGTCAGCGACCCAGCGGTGGGTGGAACCTACATGACGCTGCTCAACACGCTGTCTAACCTGTACGCACCTCTAGTTACAACGTTGTGTGTGTGTTGCCCAGATAACGCTGTACAGCATGTACGTGGCGGTGATGGCGTTCTTCGCGCGTGTCAGCGACCCAGCGGTGGGTGGAACCTACATGACGCTGCTCAACACGCTGTCAAACCTGTACGCACCTCTAGTTACAACGTTGTGTGTGTGTTGCCCAGATAACGCTGTACAGCATGTACGTGGCGGTGATGGCGTTCTTCGCGCGTGTCAGCGACCCAGCGGTGGGTGGAACCTACATGACGCTGCTCAACACTCTGTCTAACCTGTACGCACCTCTAGTTACAATGTCTTGTGTTGCCCAGATAACGCTGTACAGCATGTACGTGGCGGTGATGGCGTTCTTCGCGCGTGTCAGCGACCCAGCGGTGGGTGGAACCTACATGACGCTGCTCAACACGCTGTCTAACCTTTACGCACCTCTAGTTACAACGTTGTGTGTGTGTTGCCCAGATAACGCTGTACAGCATGTACGTGGCGGTGATGGCGTTCTTCGCGCGTGTCAGCGACCCAGCGGTGGGTGGAACCTACATGACGCTGCTCAACACGCTGTCTAACCTGTACGCACCTCTAGTTACAATGTCTTGTGTTGCCCAGATAACGCTGTACAGCATGTACGTGGCGGTGATGGCGTTCTTCGCGCGTGTCAGCGACCCAGCGGTGGGTGGAACCTACATGACGCTGCTCAACACGCTGTCAAACCTGTACGCACCTCTAGTTACAACGTTGTGTGTGTGTTGCCCAGATAACGCTGTACAGCATGTACGTGGCGGTGATGGCGTTCTTCGCGCGTGTCAGCGACCCAGCGGTGGGTGGAACCTACATGACGCTGCTCAACACGCTGTCTAACCTGTACGCACCTCTAGTTACAACGTTGTGTGTGTGTTGCCCAGATAACGCTGTACAGCATGTACGTGGCGGTGATGGCGTTCTTCGCGCGTGTCAGTGACCCAGCGGTGGGTGGAACCTACATGACGCTGCTCAACACGCTGTCTAACCTGTACGCACCTCTAGTTACAACGTTGTGTGTGTGTTGCCCAGATAACGCTGTACAGCATGTACGTGGCGGTGATGGCGTTCTTCGCGCGTGTCAGCGACCCAGCGGTGGGTGGAACCTACATGACGCTGCTCAACACGCTGTCTAACCTGTACGCACCTCTAGTTACAACGTTGTGTGTGTGTTGCCCAGATAACGCTGTACAGCATGTACGTGGCGGTGATGGCGTTCTTCGCGCGTGTCAGTGACCCAGCGGTGGGTGGAACCTACATGACGCTGCTCAACACGCTGTCTAACCTGTACGCACCTCTAGTTACAACGTTGTGTGTGTGTTGCCCAGATAACGCTATACAGCATGTACGTGGCGGTGATGGCGTTCTTCGCGCGTGTCAGCGACCCAGCGGTGGGTGGAACCTACATGACGCTGCTCAACACGCTGTCTAACCTGTACGCACCTCTAGTTACAACGTTGTGTGTGTGTTGCCCAGATAACGCTGTACAGCATGTACGTGGCGGTGATGGCGTTCTTCGCGCGTGTCAGCGACCCAGCGGTGGGTGGAACCTACATGACGCTGCTCAACACGCTGTCTAACCTGTACGCACCTCTAGTTACAACGTTGTGTGTGTGTTGCCCAGATAACGCTGTACAGCATGTACGTGGCGGTGATGGCGTTCTTCGCGCGTGTCAGTGACCCAGCGGTGGGTGGAACCTACATGACGCTGCTCAACACGCTGTCTAACCTGTACGCACCTCTAGTTACAACGTTGTGTGTGTGTTGCCCAGATAACGCTGTACAGCATGTACGTGGCGGTGATGGCGTTCTTCGCGCGTGTCAGCGACCCAGCGGTGGGTGGAACCTACATGACGCTGCTCAACACGCTGTCTAACCTGTACGCACCTCTAGTTACAACGTTGTGTGTGTGTTGCCCAGATAACGCTGTACAGCATGTACGTGGCGGTGATGGCGTTCTTCGCGCGTGTCAGCGACCCAGCGGTGGGTGGAACCTACATGACGCTGCTCAACACGCTGTCTAACCTGTACGCACCTCTAGTTACAACGTTGTGTGTGTGTTGCCCAGATAACGCTGTACAGCATGTACGTGGCGGTGATGGCGTTCTTCGCGCGTGTCAGCGACCCAGCGGTGGGTGGAACCTACATGACGCTGCTCAACACGCTGTCTAACCTGTACGCACCTCTAGTTACAACGTTGTGTGTGTGTTGCCCAGATAACCCTGTACAGCATGTACGTGGCGGTGATGGCGTTCTTCGCGCGTGTCAGCGACCCAGCGGTGGGTGGAACCTACATGACGCTGCTCAACACGCTGTCTAACCTGTACGCACCTCTAGTTACAACGTTGTGTGTGTGTTGCCCAGATAACGCTGTACAGCATGTACGTGGCGGTGATGGCGTTCTTCGCGCGTGTCAGTGACCCAGCGGTGGGTGGAACCTACATGACGCTGCTCAACACGCTGTCTAACCTGTACGCACCTCTAGTTACAACGTTGTGTGTGTGTTGCCCAGATAACGCTGTACAGCATGTACGTGGCGGTGATGGCGTTCTTCGCGCGTGTCAGCGACCCAGCGGTGGGTGGAACCTACATGACGCTGCTCAACACGCTGTCTAACCTGTACGCACCTCTAGTTACAACGTTGTGTGTGTGTTGCCCAGATAACGCTGTACAGCATGTACGTGGCGGTGATGGCGTTCTTCGCGCGTGTCAGCGACCCAGCGGTGGGTGGAACCTACATGACGCTGCTCAACACGCTGTCTAACCTGTACGCACCTCTAGTTACAATGTCTTGTGTTGCCCAGATAACGCTGTACAGCATGTACGTGGCGGTGATGGCGTTCTTCGCGCGTGTCAGCGACCCAGCGGTGGGTGGAACCTACATGACGCTGCTCAACACGCTGTCTAACCTGTACGCACCTCTAGTTACAACGTTGTGTGTGTGTTGCCCAGATAACGCTGTACAGCATGTACGTGGCGGTGATGGCGTTCTTCGCGCGTGTCAGCGACCCAGCGGTGGGTGGAACCTACATGACGCTGCTCAACACGCTGTCTAACCTGTACGCACCTCTAGTTACAACGTTGTGTGTGTGTTGCCCAGATAACGCTGTACAGCATGTACGTGGCGGTGATGGCGTTCTTCGCGCGTGTCAGCGACCCAGCGGTGGGTGGAACCTACATGACGCTGCTCAACACGCTGTCTAACCTGTACGCACCTCTAGTTACAATGTCTTGTGTTGCCCAGATAACGCTGTACAGCATGTACGTGGCGGTGATGGCGTTCTTCGCGCGTGTCAGCGACCCAGCGGTGGGTGGAACCTACATGACGCTGCTCAACACGCTGTCTAACCTGTACGCACCTCTAGTTACAATGTCTTGTGTTGCCCAGATAACGCTGTACAGCATGTACGTGGCGGTGATGGCGTTCTTCGCGCGTGTCAGCGACCCAGCGGTGGGTGGAACCTACATGACGCTGCTCAACACGCTGTCTAACCTGTACGCACCTCTAGTTACAACGTTGTGTGTGTGTTGCCCAGATAACGCTGTACAGCATGTACGTGGCGGTGATGGCGTTCTTCGCGCGTGTCAGCGACCCAGCGGTGGGTGGAACCTACATGACGCTGCTCAACACGCTGTCTAACCTGTACGCACCTCTAGTTACAACGTTGTGTGTGTGTTGCCCAGATAACGCTGTACAGCATGTACGTGGCGGTGATGGCGTTCTTCGCGCGTGTCAGCGACCCAGCGGTGGGTGGAACCTACATGACGCTGCTCAACACGCTGTCTAACCTGTACGCACCTCTAGTTACAATGTCTTGTGTTGCCCAGATAACGCTGTACAGCATGTACGTGGCGGTGATGGCGTTCTTCGCGCGTGTCAGCGACCCAGCGGTGGGTGGAACCTACATGACGCTGCTCAACACTCTGTCTAACCTGTACGCACCTCTAGTTACAACGTTGTGTGTGTGTTGCCCAGATAACGCTGTACAGCATGTACGTGGCGGTGATGGCGTTCTTCGCGCGCGTCAGCGACCCAGCGGTGGGTGGAACCTACATGACGCTGCTCAACACGCTGTCTAACCTGTACGCACCTCTAGTTACAACGTTGTGTGAGTGTTGCCCAGATAACGCTGTACAGCATGTACGTGGCGGTGATGGCGTTCTTCGCGCGTGTCAGTGACCCAGCGGTGGGTGGAACCTACATGACGCTGCTCAACACGCTGTCTAACCTGTACGCACCTCTAGTTACAACGTTGTGTGTGTGTTGCCCAGATAACGCTGTACAGCATGTACGTGGCGGTGATGGCGTTCTTCGCGCGTGTCAGCGACCCAGCGGTGGGTGGAACCTACATGACGCTGCTCAACACGCTGTCTAACCTGTACGCACCTCTAGCTACAATGTCTTGTGTTGCCCAGATAACGCTGTACAGCATGTACGTGGCGGTGATGGCGTTCTTCGCGCGTGTCAGCGACCCAGCGGTGGGTGGAACCTACATGACGCTGCTCAACACGCTGTCTAACCTGTACGCACCTCTAGTTACAACGTTGTGTGTGTGTTGCCCAGATAACGCTGTACAGCATGTACGTGGCGGTGATGGCGTTCTTCGCGCGCGTCAGCGACCCAGCGGTGGGTGGAACCTACATGACGCTGCTCAACACGCTGTCTAACCTGTACGCACCTCTAGTTACAATGTCTTGTGTTGCCCAGATAACGCTGTACAGCATGTACGTGGCGGTGATGGCGTTCTTCGCGCGTGTCAGTGACCCAGCGGTGGGTGGAACCTACATGACGCTGCTCAACACGCTGTCTAACCTGTACGCACCTCTAGTTACAACGTCTTGTGTTGCCCAGATAACGCTGTACAGCATGTACGTGGCGGTGATGGCGTTCTTCGCGCGTGTCAGCGACCCAGCGGTGGGTGGAACCTACATGACGCTGCTCAACACGCTGTCTAACCTGTACGCACCTCTAGTTACAACGTTGTGTGTGTGTTGCCCAGATAACGCTGTACAGCATGTACGTGGCGGTGATGGCGTTCTTCGCGCGTGTCAGCGACCCAGCGGTGGGTGGAACCTACATGACGCTGCTCAACACGCTGTCTAACCTGTACGCACCTCTAGTTACAACGTTGTGTGTGTGTTGCCCAGATAACGCTGTACAGCATGTACGTGGCGGTGATGGCGTTCTTCGCGCGTGTCAGCGACCCAGCGGTGGGTGGAACCTACATGACGCTGCTCAACACGCTGTCTAACCTGTACGCACCTCTAGTTACAACGTTGTGTGTGTGTTGCCCAGATAACGCTGTACAGCATGTACGTGGCGGTGATGGCGTTCTTCGCGCGTGTCAGCGACCCAGCGGTGGGTGGAACCTACATGACGCTGCTCAACACGCTGTCTAACCTGTACGCACCTCTAGTTACAACGTTGTGTGTGTGTTGCCCAGATAACGCTGTACAGCATGTACGTGGCGGTGATGGCGTTCTTCGCGCGTGTCAGCGACCCAGCGGTGGGTGGAACCTACATGACGCTGCTCAACACGCTGTCTAACCTGTACGCACCTCTAGTTACAACGTCTTGTGTTGCCCAGATAACGCTGTACAGCATGTACGTGGCGGTGATGGCGTTCTTCGCGCGTGTCAGCGACCCAGCGGTGGGTGGAACCTACATGACGCTGCTCAACACGCTGTCTAACCTGTACGCACCTCTAGTTACAACGTTGTGTGTGTGTTGCCCAGATAACGCTGTACAGCATGTACGTGGCGGTGATGGCGTTCTTCGCGCGTGTCAGCGACCCAGCGGTGGGTGGAACCTACATGACGCTGCTCAACACGCTGTCTAACCTGTACGCACCTCTAGTTACAACGTTGTGTGTGTGTTGCCCAGATAACGCTGTACAGCATGTACGTGGCTGTGATGGCGTTCTTCGCGCGTGTCAGCGACCCAGCGGTGGGTGGAACCTACATGACGCTGCTCAACACGCTGTCTAACCTGTACGCACCTCTAGTTACAACGTTGTGTGTGTGTTGCCCAGATAACGCTGTACAGCATGTACGTGGCGGTGATGGCGTTCTTCGCGCGTGTCAGCGACCCAGCGGTGGGTGGAACCTACATGACGCTGCTCAACACGCTGTCTAACCTGTACGCACCTCTAGTTACAACGTTGTGTGTGTGTTGCCCAGATAACGCTGTACAGCATGTACGTGGCGGTGATGGCGTTCTTCGCGCGTGTCAGCGACCCAGCGGTGGGTGGAACCTACATGACGCTGCTCAACACGCTGTCTAACCTGTACGCACCTCTAGTTACAACGTTGTGTGTGTGTTGCCCAGATAACGCTGTACAGCATGTACGTGGCGGTGATGGCGTTCTTCGCGCGTGTCAGTGACCCAGCGGTGGGTGGAACCTACATGACGCTGCTCAACACGCTGTCTAACCTGTACGCACCTCTAGTTACAACGTTGTGTGTGTGTTGCCCAGATAACGCTGTACAGCATGTACGTGGCGGTGATGGCGTTCTTCGCGCGTGTCAGTGACCCAGCGGTGGGTGGAACCTACATGACGCTGCTCAACACGCTGTCTAACCTGTACGCACCTCTAGTTACAACGTTGTGTGTGTGTTGCCCAGATAACGCTGTACAGCATGTACGTGGCGGTGATGGCGTTCTTCGCGCGTGTCAGTGACCCAGCGGTGGGTGGAACCTACATGACGCTGCTCAACACTCTGTCTAACCTGTACGCACCTCTAGTTACAATGTCTTGTGTTGCCCAGATAACGCTGTACAGCATGTACGTGGCGGTGATGGCGTTCTTCGCGCGTGTCAGCGACCCAGCGGTGGGTGGAACCTACATGACGCTGCTCAACACGCTGTCTAACCTGTACGCACCTCTAGTTACAACGTTGTGTGTGTGTTGCCCAGATAACGCTGTACAGCATGTACGTGGCGGTGATGGCGTTCTTCGCGCGTGTCAGCGACCCAGCGGTGGGTGGAACCTACATGACGCTGCTCAACACGCTGTCTAACCTGTACGCACCTCTAGTTACAACGTTGTGTGTGTGTTGCCCAGATAACGCTGTACAGCATGTACGTGGCGGTGATGGCGTTCTTCGCGCGTGTCAGCGACCCAGCGGTGGGTGGAACCTACATGACGCTGCTCAACACGCTGTCTAACCTGTACGCACCTCTAGTTACAACGTTGTGTGTGTGTTGCCCAGATAACGCTGTACAGCATGTACGTGGCGGTGATGGCGTTCTTCGCGCGTGTCAGCGACCCAGCGGTGGGTGGAACCTACATGACGCTGCTCAACACGCTGTCTAACCTGTACGCACCTCTAGTTACAACGTTGTGTGTGTGTTGCCCAGATAACGCTGTACAGCATGTACGTGGCGGTGATGGCGTTCTTCGCGCGTGTCAGCGACCCAGCGGTGGGTGGAACCTACATGACGCTGCTCAACACGCTGTCTAACCTGTACGCACCTCTAGTTACAACGTTGTGTGTGTGTTGCCCAGATAACGCTGTACAGCATGTACGTGGCGGTGATGGCGTTCTTCGCGCGTGTCAGCGACCCAGCGGTGGGTGGAACCTACATGACGCTGCTCAACACGCTGTCTAACCTGTACGCACCTCTAGTTACAACGTTGTGTGTGTGTTGCCCAGATAACGCTGTACAGCATGTACGTGGCGGTGATGGCGTTCTTCGCGCGTGTCAGCGACCCAGCGGTGGGTGGAACCTACATGACGCTGCTCAACACGCTGTCTAACCTGTACGCACCTCTAGTTACAACGTTGTGTGTGTGTTGCCCAGATAACGCTGTACAGCATGTACGTGGCGGTGATGGCGTTCTTCGCGCGTGTCAGTGACCCAGCGGTGGGTGGAACCTACATGACGCTGCTCAACACGCTGTCTAACCTGTACGCACCTCTAGTTACAACGTTGTGTGTGTGTTGCCCAGATAACGCTGTACAGCATGTACGTGGCGGTGATGGCGTTCTTCGCGCGTGTCAGTGACCCAGCGGTGGGTGGAACCTACATGACGCTGCTCAACACGCTGTCTAACCTGTACGCACCTCTAGTTACAATGTCTTGTGTTGCCCAGATAACGCTGTACAGCATGTACGTGGCGGTGATGGCGTTCTTCGCGCGTGTCAGTGACCCAGCGGTGGGTGGAACCTACATGACGCTGCTCAACACGCTGTCTAACCTGTACGCACCTCTAGTTACAACGTTGTGTGTGTGTTGCCCAGATAACGCTGTACAGCATGTACGTGGCGGTGATGGCGTTCTTCGCGCGTGTCAGCGACCCAGCGGTGGGTGGAACCTACATGACGCTGCTCAACACGCTGTCTAACCTGTACGCACCTCTAGTTACAACGTTGTGTGTGTGTTGCCCAGATAACGCTGTACAGCATGTACGTGGCGGTGATGGCGTTCTTCGCGCGTGTCAGCGACCCAGCGGTGGGTGGAACCTACATGACGCTGCTCAACACGCTGTCTAACCTGTACGCACCTCTAGTTACAACGTTGTGTGTGTGTTGCCCAGATAACGCTGTACAGCATGTACGTGGCGGTGATGGCGTTCTTCGCGCGTGTCAGCGACCCAGCGGTGGGTGGAACCTACATGACGCTGCTCAACACGCTGTCTAACCTGTACGCACCTCTAGTTACAACGTTGTGTGTGTGTTGCCCAGATAACGCTGTACAGCATGTACGTGGCGGTGATGGCGTTCTTCGCGCGTGTCAGTGACCCAGCGGTGGGTGGAACCTACATGACGCTGCTCAACACGCTGTCTAACCTGTACGCACCTCTAGTTACAACGTTGTGTGTGTGTTGCCCAGATAACGCTGTACAGCATGTACGTGGCGGTGATGGCGTTCTTCGCGCGTGTCAGCGACCCAGCGGTGGGTGGAACCTACATGACGCTGCTCAACACGCTGTCTAACCTGTACGCACCTCTAGTTACAACGTTGTGTGTGTGTTGCCCAGATAACGCTGTACAGCATGTACGTGGCGGTGATGGCGTTCTTCGCGCGTGTCAGCGACCCAGCGGTGGGTGGAACCTACATGACGCTGCTCAACACGCTGTCTAACCTGTACGCACCTCTAGTTACAACGTTGTGTGTGTGTTGCCCAGATAACGCTGTACAGCATGTACGTGGCGGTGATGGCGTTCTTCGCGCGTGTCAGCGACCCAGCGGTGGGTGGAACCTACATGACGCTGCTCAACACGCTGTCTAACCTGTACGCACCTCTAGTTACAACGTTGTGTGTGTGTTGCCCAGATAACGCTGTACAGCATGTACGTGGCGGTGATGGCGTTCTTCGCGCGTGTCAGCGACCCAGCGGTGGGTGGAACCTACATGACGCTGCTCAACACGCTGTCTAACCTGTACGCACCTCTAGTTACAACGTTGTGTGTGTGTTGCCCAGATAACGCTGTACAGCATGTACGTGGCGGTGATGGCGTTCTTCGCGCGCGTCAGCGACCCAGCGGTGGGTGGAACCTACATGACGCTGCTCAACACGCTGTCTAACCTGTACGCACCTCTAGTTACAACGTTGTGTGTGTGTTGCCCAGATAACGCTGTACAGCATGTACGTGGCGGTGATGGCGTTCTTCGCGCGCGTCAGCGACCCAGCGGTGGGTGGAACCTACATGACGCTGCTCAACACGCTGTCTAACCTCGGCGGCAACTGGCCGGCCACGCTGGCACTCTGGCTCGTTGACATGCTGACGTTCAAGCGGTGCTCGGGGGGCGCGACCGCTCGGCCCAACACCTGCGCCACGGACGAGCAGACCGCAGTGAGTCACCCAGCTTTACACACGTGCTTTTATTGGCTATTTAAAGTCGATCGATGATAACTGCACATGTAATATAAATCATTCAAATTGTATGTACTGCAAGTTGAGATTAAGCTTGTGAATACTGTAGAAAAAAATATGCACCTACCGCTATTAGTTTTTTATTTATTGAGTGTTGAAATGCGTTGGAATTCCCTATGTTATACATTGTAACTGAACAAAAACCTACACTTTCAATTGTATAACTTTGCGTAGCACCTTCAAAAAGTAATATATTGTAACAAATTTTCGTCCTAAATGTAGATAACTTCATGACTAACATGAATACGTTTGTAAAAGATGGTCGAACGCAATCCGTTTTCGAGATATTTGCGCTGGTGTGTCAATTTTACCTCAAATGTACTCAGATTAGAAACTATAAATATACTTTATTAATAAAAAAAAATATATTATTTCAAGACGTTCAGTATTAAATGCTACTCACATGTAATAATTCTTGAAATTCATAATTTAGAATTAAAAAAAGTATTTTTTCATGTCCATTTAATTTGAATAGTTTAGTTGTTGTATTGAATGGGTAGTTCACTTCATCGATCGACTTTAATTACATTGAGGGCCGCCGGTCTTACAATCTCCTAATAAGAATGTTATTTATAGCAATTAAGCTATTTGGAGGATTTCAAGGGTTTTGATTGGTGGTTGCCATATGGAGACAACAAGCTATTCGACAAATAAGTAGTTATTGGGACATTGTAAGACTGGACCTAACATCTACTCAGAGAGCAAAATATAACAACAGAAAAGTGGAAACTGCCCAATTTCGACTGAATACAGGACGTGACCTCCTAAAGCCGCATCTGCATAGGATACGGTTGGCTGCGGATTAGATTTTTAAATTTCTCTGTTTTTAACTTTTTTTATTAAATTAATTTATGAAGTTAAGAGGAAGGACTAGTACTAGTCAATATTAAAACCCGCGAGATTAACGTATTTTCGTCATATCTCAATAACGCCACACAATATCGAAACAGTGACACCTACGCATATTTTGGATTCGTGAGAGCTCAATACCAAATGAAAAAGATTTCGTAGATTGTAGTAATTATAATTATTATTTCTAATTGAACTAATTTACAAGTTAAATAGAAATAACAACTATAATTACTACAATCTACAAAATCTTTTTCATTTGGTATTGAGCTCTCACGAATCCAAAATATGCGTAGGTGTCACTGTTTCGATATTGTGTGGCGTTATTGAGATATGACAAAAATACGTTAATTTCGCGGGTTTTAATATTGGCTAGTAGTCCTTCCTCTTAAATTATATATTTATTATGATTATATTTATTATCACGATATATGATATTCCCCAGCTGTGCGTGGAGAGTGGAGGCTCGTGTGACATCTGGCTAGACGGCTACTACGTGGAAAGCGTCGTCTGTTTCATCATCGGTTGGCTCTGGCTGGGCTGGGGCCGGCCTAGAATAATGGCGCTCCAAGACAAGGACATGCGAGAGTGGAAGGTGGTGAGACAGAGACGGAGCTAACGTCTACCCTGCTAGGACGACACACTAGTACTACTTGTTATCACAATCAGAGTTTTATATAGATACAATCCAATAAACAAGACACTACACGTTCTATAACGTTGTTGTTTGTAGACGCTCGCGTTGTCTTGCGCGATGCATTTTTAACGGACTTGGAAAGTTCCCGACGGTTACGGACCGGTGTTTCTTTTATGTGGTTGAAAGGCAAGTGTGTTCGAAGGATGTGGGAAGCGATCGGACACGGACGTTTCCGCCGTTCTACGATATTGTTGTCAGCCATACTAGTTTATCTACTTACTACGTAGGTTATGAAGACGTGGTCGGAGTAACCTAGACGCAATCCATCGCCTCCGTGAGATTCCAATTAGCACAGTCGTAATTCTTTTTTTCGTATTATTGTATGAATACAACCATAAAAATATTCGTTGGGTTTTATTTCGTATATCCGTTACGTACAAAGGTGATGTTAGCCCAACAAATAGAGTAGCATGCTGTAGCAGTAGCACCATAGCCTAAAAGTAGCATAAAAGACAAAATATAGCCTATCCATTACACAAAGGATTATGGAATGCATAGTTTACTCTTGGATAAATATCTCTTCGAGTAGTCCTTCACAAATTACAAACATTCCGTTTCCGTACTAGTCTAGTTGCTAGTGCCGATCTTAATTTTAGACACCATACTTGCCTTTCAAGCTACGTGCTTTCTTTTTATTATTTTATATTTTTAACTATTTATTTCATCAGATTTCGATATAAATGAAGAAGATACACCTTCCTACTTATTGCAATAGGAGAATGTGTGTCATGCTAAGTATGGAAGTGGAATGTCGATATTTCGTTATCAATATCTGAATGTGGGTCGGAAAAATTCCAATATGAACATAAATGTTGCATGAAATTGTTTGTGTAATTTTTCGTCTGGGTGAGATCGACCACCCTTGCGATTTTCTCTCCGACGTGAACGGACGCTTAGCGTGACACTTGGCATTATTAACGGGCCGAAGCGTACGCCGTAAAGTGACCGCTTTTCGGGGAAAGGTGCGTCTCTGTATAAAAACAAAACGAAATTAACGGTTTTTACAAATATCTTGAGAACGACATACAAAAGCGATAAATGCGCGTATTGTGGTTCGTAACACTAAAACAACTGGATTCTAAAAGTTTAAAATATTTTTGTCATTACCGGATAATAAATAATGATTTATTTATTATTTTACATTACCAATAATAACTGTAATGATTAAAATTATTCTAATTTTTTAGTTCTTACAAAATCAATGCACATATTCATCACTTTTATTGTAGCGTTATCAAGATACAACTAAAATAAGTAACCAATTCCATTTTATTTTTAGTACAGATAATAAAAATAAAACATTGTTAAAATTTACTAGATTTTTTTCTGCTTTGTAAATAGGTCTTGGAATTGAATTTTAATTGGTGGACTGCATCTGTCTGTGGTGCATCCTGACGTTATAATTGTGATATTCTGCGTACACCAGACGGATGTACATTACGATACTTGTAGTATCTTTCGCTGGAAAGGATAACGGAATCGTGGACTCTCGATCGCATTATTCGGTTCTTTCAACTGTGGTTTGATACTCGGTGATTTCAGTATTCAGTACACGTGGTTAGTCCTACGTTGAGTGCGGAGTAGTTGCTGGGAAGTTTATGGGGTGTGTAGTTTCTGGGCCAACTTTCAGGGGGTGTAGTTCTGGGAAATTTCTAAAGTTGTGGTTTCTGGGACAATGCAGTGGTTGGGGTTTCTGGGAAGTTTCAGGGGTTGTGGTTGTTGGGAAATTTCAGGGATTTAGTTTCTGGAAAGTTTAAAATATTTTTCCACCATATCTTCCAATTTTAAGTCTTGCTAATTGTAAAAAATATTTTCTTATTTTAATTGTTTTTCTTTTAGGGAGAAGTGTTTTGTGCGTGACTTGTGAACACTTTCTCATTTTTCAAAATCAAGTAGGCCTAGGCTAAACTCAGTGATGGTTCTGAAACTGGCAAAAAGACAAACAAAATTTAAAAAATACGACTTGAATCGGAATTGGGATTGAACATCATCATGTTTGGCCAATCAAAAATGAAAATCAGTAGGCCTATCGCGTTTCGTCGAATACCGACTCCGATTATGAGTCATCAGTCATCACCTTCAACCTCCTACCTGGTGTTGGTCAGACGTTCCGACTCACGGCCGTGGTCACGTGTTGTGCTGTCACTCGATCGGAAGCTCGTGTGACCGAGTCAATCTCGGTCGAGCTGCGACCGGTCTCCGATTCGTTCACCTCGACAGCGACTATGATAGTTACTTAGTGGGGTATTGGGTAGACATCTGATAACAATACGGTATCAAGTCAATGTGTATTTATTATATAATATTGTTTTTAATATGGTAGGTTGAAACGTCGGTTATACGGTTTATTTAACTGGTATCGCGATATAAATAATCGTTTGTCATACCGGAAAAGGTTTGTAAAACATCTAATCGGAATATAAGCTGTACAAATCTTGTATAAGTTGTATAAGTGATGCTCTACCTTTGTTGCAGAGAGATTTTTATTAAGTTTTATTATTATATTATTATAAAATGTTATTTTGAGATCTGTTGCTGCTTGCAATCTAGGGTGTTGATATTTATTTTAATTTCCAAGGTTCTAAACACTAAGAGTTGATTGTTGCGTACCAGGGACCATACCTTACGTAAACCAACGTAAGCCACGTAGTTCTATTCGAGCTCATTGAAATCGTCACAATATCTACTTGAACGGCGACATAACAAAGAACGAATTACTGTTGTTGGTAGTTTTATGAAGAACATGTAGAAACAAGAATGTGTATTTTCTTTTGATTACAGAGTATGAAGACAATGTTTTTTTAAATTAGTATGAGATCATCTTGAGGTCCAGATGATTGTGCAAACTTATGATGAGCATCAATCAAATTACATATTTTCTTCAAAATAATAGTTTTTTTTTAAAATAATACAAAATGATTTTTCGCACCTCTAATAAATTGTTAGTGACAATTTGCAAGTGGTAAATACGGTCTTCATCTTATTCTTTTAAAATGTCGCAATTTAATATAAATTATAAAATGTGTAATTGTAATATTTGTGTTTACTGTTTACTTTAGAATGTGGATTAAATCCCTTTGTTTATGTTTTTCTTATGCTGGACATGACTAGGTTTCCGGGTAAAACCTTAAATATAATCTACTATATGCTTGTTGTTATATTCAATTTCCATACTGTAATGCAGGGTATAGTCTAAGTTCCTGGGTAAAATATTACACATTATATGATAATGAATTCCATTTCAGATCTTTAACTTTTACCACCAGACAGGTGTACAAGTTAATGACAGCGATTTCTGTACAAAATATGCAAATAGTATCGTAGGCAGGCCTACGGTTTACCTTAACACATACATCACAATATATGTAGATTATAATTGTAATAAGATTACATCACGTTATGATTACAACTATGATCTTGGGCAGGGTTTTATGTTGACTTGTGTTGTCCGTGAATAAGGTTGTCTCACACGTTGACTATTCCCTCGCTGACAAAACAACCGAGTCCAGTGCTACCAACACAATTCTAGTTCTTTAGTTTATAACATCAACTTCAAACTGGTCCAGTCTTAGATTGTTTCGACAGTGTTTTGGAAATAAAATTCTGAGAACCACAAACACAGCAGACGTGCAGGCTTATGCACTCTACATGCAAGAGATCGCCTTTACGAATGTAATGAAAGGATGACAGGAATATGTTGTGTTTGAATTGTTGAATTATTTAAGGACATGGTTATTATGTTATTTTTGTGTAGCATCTATTTAAGCTATTTGGTGAGTTCAACGGTTTTGATCGGTGGAAATGACGTATCTGACGAATATTAATCAAATATTATCACATTGTAATTTGTAATACTGGGCCTGTTGTTGTTGTTGATTCATCACATTTCACCAGTGTTTTATTTGCCAAGATTGAGAGTGTGGGTGTTTTGCACGGATGTTTATGTTACTTGTAATTATTATCTGAAGTTGTGAGACGATAAATGTCGAAGGTTATTTTAATATTTGGACAGAGTTTAGAAGTCACTACAACCAACAGTTAAATTGTTGCGATTATAGGCAACATTACTCGATAAGTTATTGATTGTACAACAGGGGCTACAGAATGAATTAGCCTAGCGTACCTATACAACTGAATGTAATCACATCATGTCACGTTTGGTTTTTTTGCTCAAATTTGAATACTAGCCTAATTACCGTATTCACCCGAATAAAAGACGACCTCGAATTTAAGACGACCGCCTATTTTCAAGAATTTAAAACTGGAAAAATTGAAATGGAAACTCCAAATATTTTATTCATACAAAATGGAAATAATTATAGTCTTAGATTCAGATAAATACTGTTATAATGTTTGTGAAGAAACCAAGATTCTAAGAGCTGGTATTACAATCAACAAATAGGAGTCTTATTTGTAACAAATAAGCTATTTGGAGGATTTCAAGGGTTTTGATTGGTGGTTGCCGCGGAGAAAACAAGCTATTTGACAAGTAAGTTGTTATTAGGAGATTGTAATACTGTGTCTAAAGGAGAATATTGAGATGAAACAAGCAATTTAGGAACAATAACCGCAGTTAGGAACAAAAAACACTCACCAGGGCACTTTTTTTTTCGAGGTCTCTGCTCTTTTCCTCGGTGCCCTTGCGTCTGAGGAAGAGAACGCAGCACTCGAAACAAAAAAATTACGCGCTTTTGTGGTTGTTTTTTGTTTATGACTGTGATTATCGTTTGTATGCTTGTTTTGTTTTCATGATTTTTGTGTTTCATTGATGCAGTCATATTTGAAGTCCCCACTTTGGGTTTGTTTTTACTATATGAATGTGTTTCGAAATGCTCTGCTTGTTTTATATTTTTAAATCTGGGACCGACCACATAATGTGTAGCAAATAAGAATAAGCTATCGGTATGCATGCAATTAAAAAAAAATATAGTAAAGTGTTAAAATTTTTTATTTCTAGTGTTATGTGAATGACTGAATGTTGTGGAAAATTGACACTACTGTTGTACAAATTCATTGTTTTTGTGATTCTGCATTTATGTACCTTTACATATAATTGAATAATCATTAATCGGCCTTATCAACAACTACGTACTACTTAATCAAGTGTTATATTGTATTTGAAAGCTGCTGTACTTGCGTTGAGTCGCCTCGCGCATCATTGTGAAGTACGAGCTGCGCGATGTACAGTTGTGGAAATGTATTTATAAACCAACGGTCGTACAGGTGTCTTCTTTATCGACAAGTCTTCGGGCACGTTTGTGAGTTCTGTCTGTGGTATTATAATGTTATCGTGTTGCCTACTGATTCATAGTTTTTAAGTTTTAAATAGTTGGTTCTGGATGTGGAAGATATTGAAATAAGCTTGGTCCTACCTTTGCTAATCATGCTTGAACGTTAGCGTGTGCTGATTTCAAGTGTAGAACTT
The DNA here is from genome assembly GCA_945910005.1 of Isoperla grammatica. NCBI lineage: Eukaryota > Metazoa > Arthropoda > Insecta > Plecoptera > Perlodidae > Isoperla > Isoperla grammatica. Next base: position 46,109,792 of record OX246744.1, read on the forward strand.
AACAAACCGAGTTGTTTATAATTTGAAATATGCAAGACAAGGCAACGGTGCTAGTTTCACACGACCAGTCACTCGCAAGCTAACCCAAATAGATGCCGATGATATGATATCTTTACTACCGTTGCTTAGTATATGTTGGCAACTGTACACGAGTCATACAGAGTAAATATCAAAATTAAGTTCTCCTAAAGGCTTAACGATTTCTTAACACCAATGCACTTGAATTTAATATTTCCTTGTTTCTTATGCTTTACTACTAAGTATTGTATTCACTTGTCTTTACGTCGCTATGCATGACGTGATGTAACTAGTGTTTGTCCAATGAGTTGACGACTAGTTGACGGGAATGGGTAGTTTAACATTAAAAACTGCAAACAATTTTCATTTTTTAATTATACCTCAAGAACGTACCTCAAAATGAAAATCTGAGTTGATGGTGCACTGTGATTGGTACGCCCTACATACTAAATGATATATGTATATAAAATTATAATTTGTATGGTTGTAATGTAATTTGTAGGTATTTACTTTTTATTACTGATAATTACAGATTTTAATAACAGAACTACCCTAATGATTACAATATTGAATACCGGTATATCTGTAATTCAGTCTGTAAGACAAACCACTGTCCGCTGTTGACTCGTATTTTCTATTTCAAGTAGCATTCTTGAGATCTAATTTTAAAAATTAAAATTCTGGGCACTTTTTAACGTAAAACTACCCTTTGTGCTTAATAACACAATGTAGTGTGATCAAGTTTTTGCACTTGACAAGGACAGTTCGGCATATACCAGCGAATACGGTAGTTAAAAACGGGGATTTTAGTGTTTATTTCTACTTTGAATAAGCTGGGCTTTTCAAGGGATCAATCAAATAAATAATATGATAAACCTATTTTTTTAGATTATGATTGTACTAGCGTACGCTACTATGATGTGTATATTGTTGTTATTACAATGTTTCATGTTTGTCATCTTGTCACAAAGCTTTAATAAAGAGGAGAGACAATTTCTAATGGTGTGCACAACAAACAAAACCGTTTTTATTTTAATTACCAGTAATGAAATTCATGTAATCATTAATGAATCAATATTCACAAGAGTCGTGAAAAAAAGCAGTTTTATTTTTAATATTTATTTTAGGATACATTTAATGAACATATTTAGTATTTTGTAGCGTCTATTTTTCTGTTCCTACCAAATACTAACCAGTGTCTATTTCTTAATGTAATTGTTGCTAGGCCTATAGAAAGATAGCAATACAATGTGTAACTGTCTTAATAGGTATGGGAAAGAAATATACCTATATTCTTTAGTGTGCACTTGAAGTCATTAGTAAGCATATAAATTGTGTCATATTAAATGTGCCACTTAAAATGATTAAAGCCATCATTAATAAAAAGGATACATTAGGTTAATTCGTACATTTCTCTGCAATACATTGTTATTCTTGTAATATTTGCGATCTGAAGCAACATTATTGTTACGTATTAGTGTAGCAAAGTGAGCGGCAAGATAGTCTGTCGTATAGTGTCGAGTATACTTATTTCTTGTCATACTTCTATGCTTTCCTTCATTATAGTGGAGTGATTAATGACGTTTACCTTCCAATCAATACGTGTGACAGCGCGTATATATTATTGTGTCTACGTGTTTGACGTGACACAGCGTCTGTTGATAAAACAGTCGCACACTTACTTGATGAAAATACGTTGTTTCCTTCCTGTATTTATCCACAACCTTGAGCTATATAAACAATGCAGAAAGTACATTAATAGATTAAAAACTTAACTAATACTTTGAATTGTTTGTCTTTTAAATATACATGTACAGAAGATAGTTTAATGGACGGGTATTTTACACTCTTTTAAATTGAAAGAAAATTATTTCTCGAATGTAGACAGGGTAGGCTACACTCGCGGCCTTCTCTTCATAGACGGTACAACGTCAACGTACACAGAAGAAGTATTTTCTAATTTTTGCTGTAAATAGAATAAAGTAAAGAGTTCTGGATTGCTACATTTGAAAATAAATTTACCGTTTCGTCAATTTGTCCACCAGTCTTCTAGCAACATTGAAGTGTTAGTAATCATGACAATTAACGTAAAGCGGTTTCTTTTCCAAAGTGTGTCATCAAGGGTCAAATCAATGTCGATGCAAGAACACAACTTCTTCGAATCGTTTCGACCGCTGGCGATATTTTGCAAGCTCTTTGGAGTTTTCGCTGTCCAGAACGTAGTACAAACCAACGTTCATCTCCTGCGCTATAGCTGGATCTCGAAAGACGTTCTATGGGGCCCGATCCTCTACGCTACTCTACACTACATCAACTATACATACGAACAGGATCTTTGGATACTGTTATTACAACCGTACAAAATAGGAAAATCGGTTTTACTTTGCATCAGTTTTCTCGTTTTTGATAGGTTTCTGCCCGATCTGATCGTATCCATCGAAACGTTCGACGAGAGATGTCGCGAGATGCAAGTCGTGCCCAAGAGAGGCTGGTTATGTCGCGGAAAAACGTGGATTCTCATCTCGACGATTTGTTTCGGTATAAGTTTATCCGGAGCTCTTATCGAGAAAGCGTGTTTCGTTCCGCGGTGGTGGGGAATAGTCATGTCCTTCACGAGCGTGTTGCCGCTTTACGTTACAGTACTGTACACAAACCTGTTCATGTTCTTCTGCTGTAATCTGACGGAGCGCTTCCAGATCGTCAGACTCGCGTGCAAGGAAGAGATCGAGAAGATATTCTACGACGAGAGAGTCGGCGTAAAGATCGCCCGAAGTATTCGTCAGTTGGATCCGGGTAAATGGCGGGACTTTTCGTTCCCCTCCCCGGGAGAACGCCTCGAACGAATACGGCTACTGCACTGCCACCTGGTGAGAACGTGCCAACAGCTCAACACCTGCTACGGCTTTCTCCTCGCTCAGTACCTTCTGACGGTTTTCATGGACATGTTGAGCGACTTGTATCAGTTTATTTATCTGACGCCGCTTGCGACAATCTCCCAGGTCATCTACAGCTTCTACAATGCGCTGTCGTTGTTCTTTATCGTCAACTTTGCCGGTAATCTCACGGAAGCGGTAAGTTGTAACTATCCAACTATTCATTGATTTTATATTAGAATCATACTTTTCATTACATATTTCAGATAAATTCACAATTCGACATTTGTATTGTAAATGTTAAAATAACACAATCCCATTAATTCATATTTAAATTAGCCATAGCAAAGTACCTTTTTACCCTGAGTATGATGATTGTAGTAAAATTAAATAAAATAATTCATTTTTTGATCTTAGTTGATAATATCTACCGACAACTACAAACTACTTCTGTATTTAGTGTCAGTATGGAATGAACACCATGCATGGTACATGTAAATTTTGAAACAAAAAATATTGAAATTATTCATCATTCTCTTAGCGATTTGATCCTTTCCATGTCCTGTTACAGAGTCAGGACATAGTCCAGGACCTGGGTGGAGTAACAGTGTGGACACTGAGTGAAGCCTGTCGTAGCCAGGTGCAAATGTTCCTGTCATATCTGTCGGCCAACCGAGTAGTCATCTCCGCAGCCGGCTTCTCAACTGTCAACAGGGGAACGCTGGTATCGGTGAGTCTTATCGCTGACATGACTATAAACCACTCAAACTGACCTATTGATCCATTTTTGATTAGAATTTAATTCATTTGAACTGGAAACTAGTAGTAGTTTAGAACATTTTAGATTGAATTGAGGTAGTTTCACTTTTTATTAAAAACATATTTACACTTTTTTGTACAAAATACATGATAAAATTGTCTTGCGATTTGTTTTGCTGTTATGGATTTGGCTTTGCATTCTATTGAACTCTTTGAATGAGATGTGCAAACATTTATATCTAAAGCAAATTCTGGTGGTAACAAAATGAACCAATCAACAGGTGATCCTTCCTCTCATTTGAATTGTGGAGCCTTTCTTGAACTTAAAATAGCTCAGTCAATGATACAGAGGGTGTTTAAGAGCGAAGGATACCTCTACCTCAAAAACCGCAGGAAATTTTCATTTTGAATTGTGGAGCCTTTCTTGAACTTAAAATGGCTCTGTCAATGATACAGAGGGTGTCTCTATTGGTTAGCACGACAACGCATGATGGCCGAATAGACCAATTGCGGGCATAAGAGAAGAAGAAAAAGAAGAATTATATCTCAAGATTGAAACACCAAATCAAAAATCTGAGAAACTATAGAGCTGTGGTTTGGTCAGCCCTACTCACTGAAAGATAAATGTATTAAACGTTATAATCAGTATGACTGTGATAACGATTTCTTTAAATTACTAAGAAAATCGTTGTCACAGTCATACTGATTGTAACGGTAAAAATATTTGTCATTCAGCCTGTAGGGCTTACCAAACTACATTTCTATGGTTTCTCAGATTTTCGATTTTGTGTTTCAATCTTGAGATATAATTAAAAAATGAAAATTTTCTGCAGTTTTTGACGTAGAGGTATCCTTCGCTCTTAAGGGTTGCCTGATTGCAATCTGTAAAGTAATAAACACCCTTATTAGCAGGTTTTTTCTTGATAGGTTTAGTGGCTTATGTGTCCGGTACAATTTGTAATGTTTTTAAATTCTTTTCAAAACCTTTTTTTATATATATATATCTTGACCCCGTTTCCAACATTAATTATCGGGTAGGGGGGAGTAGCGAAGTGCTCCATTTCTCGGGCTAATGTCTTTGTTGCCGGCTAGCCAGGCCTGACAAAACCACCTCCTCAACCTCTTCCTCGATCACTTCTTCCATTACCAGAGGGCTGTTTAGTAGTTCCCTCCATCTCTCACGGTTTTCCCATAGTCTTTCTGCTTCAACTTCGTTCCATGATCTTCCTCTATTCTCCACACCGTCTTTGATCTGATTCATCCACTTGTCACTTGGTCTGCCTACTTTCTTCTTATGCCCTTCTTCTTGTTGTTGTTCAAACTCTCTTCTTGGTATCCTAGTCAGGTCCATCCTTTTCATATGTCCAAACCAACGAAGACGTTCTCTCTCCAATCTTACCTTCACGCTTTCAACACCCAATCTTTCTCTGATCACACTACTTCTAATCCTGTCATTCTTTTATAAATTAAAAAATTAAAATTAAATTAACAAATTTTTTTTTTTGAAACTTAATTTTGCTTATTATTTAGATTTACTAACAAGTTTATTTTCTCTTATTTTCAGATCCTGATTAACATGACAACGTACATGATCGTGATCGTTCAGTTTGCCACACAATTGCAAACGATCACGTCCGTAGCCCTACTGGCAACCTCAGTGGACTAAAACACTTGCGTACTTATTGTCCAGCCGCTCAGTTACACCGTTCGTTCAGTGATTCAGTCTCATCTTGATCTCCGTCTAGCGGAGGCTCGTCCAACTCCCAAGTTAGGTCGTCGCAGTCCGTTCCACAATGTTAAACATCACATGTTATTCAAATGGGAGAAATGTGAAAGAAAACAAATGAAGTGATCTGTCAAATAGAATTACCTCCTAAAAAGGAAAAATCATCATATTTTATAATCTTCAATCATAATTTCTCTTTTAGGTGTTTTTGCCAGGCGGAGATCAAGTAGACCTTGCCATCGAGTACTATGCAAAGATTCCAAAGAAGTCAAATATTTTTGCAGAGTGTGTATCCAAGACCTTAGTCCCATTACTTAGAATATTTAGACGGCGGTGAAAATCACTCTGTTTTTGTTTGTTTACAATTTTAAAGTGACACACTATCTATGGTGACACTAATCAATTCTATCATGATCTTTGTATTATACTCTATTCTACACTCTTTACATTTTACACTTTTACACAATGCATACGAACTTGGATCGTAGTCGGTGTGTTATTGATTTAACTACCGCACGGCTCAAGTTTTCATCGTCTGATGTTGTGGAGAATGTCTCATCAAATGGTCAACGTTGTCACGTTGTTTCGAGTCTCCGGTCGTAAGTGGCGAGCGTGGCGCACCCTAGCGACGCGCTGTCCCGTGTTGATGCTAGACAACATGAACGCTCGCATCAAGCAGATGGAATACGCGGTGCGCGGGCCGCTCGTGCTTCGCGCTGTAGAGATCGAGAAGGAACTCTCGGCGGGGAAGAAGAAACCGTTTGACGAGGTCCTCAGAGCCAACATCGGCGACTGTCACGCCATGGGTCAGATACCGATGACCTTCTTGCGACAAGTGATCGCTCTGGTGTCTTACCCACCCTTGCTCGAGCTCGATTGCTTCCCTGAAGATGTCAAGGACAGGGCAAAGTGTATCTTGCACAACTGCGGCGGGGGGAGTATAGGTAACATGACATTTTATTTGCTCACGAGTGTTAGACATAGGTATCACGACAAGTGTAGGTATCTACACTACCTGTTGCATGTTGTCTGCCTAAAGGTTCTGTTGTCATGTTGCCTGCCTGTAGGTTTTATTGTCATGTTGCCTGCCTGAAGGCAAGGGGGTACACGCCATTGCGGGCTGTAGCGCAGCGCAGAGTCACCAAAATGGCGTCGAAATGACGCTGACAGGGCAATGCAGGGCTATCAATTATTAATAGTTTCAAGTTAGTAATTTTGATGTATTATCATTGAGTTTGTTAGTTAGGGTACTAACAAACTCAATGGTATTATCACTGTATTCTTGCAGGTACCCATGTGTAACAGGGCCCCTTCGTTATCGATGCCATCAGTCGATCTTGTTTTGCAAAGAAAGTGTCATTTTTTAGAATGTAAACAAACTTCCTGGTCGTCTATTACCTCATGCTATCTTGATATATACCAAATTGCTTGACTCTAGGAAGCCACGCGCCAGCCACTGTGGTATTAGTGATGACGTCAGATTAAATGGCGGACGAGCTATCTGACTCCAAACAACTTTCTGAAACGTAGTTATTATTTAAAGTAGTAATTGTATCATTACAATACGTGACTTATCAATTTAATTAACTACTTTTTCACTGTTTCGTGTTAAGGAAAACGAAAAATATCTGAACGGATAACCCTCGCTACAGTGTTTGCAAAAACTAAACTATCTGTCAACTGTCAACTATCATGATTGTTTGGAGTCACAAATACGGTTCGTCATTGGTTGACAGGGGAATCGTGACGTCACACTAATATACTCTGCTGTAGCGATAGGTTGTATACTAAGGTGTTTGCTCGAAGGTTCCTACACCCCCTCGGCGGGTATTGAGCTGATCCGTAGACACGTGGCCCAGTTCATCGAGCGCCGAGACGGGGGTGTCCCGAGCGATTGTGACGACATCATCTTGTCTACGGGCGCCTCGAACGGTATCGAGTGCGTGCTCAACCTCCTGGTGGGTGAAGTCGAGGGGCAGAACACCGGAGTGATGGTTCCGATACCCCAATACCCCCTCTACTCGGCGACCCTCGTGGCGTTCGGGCTGGACCTGGTGGGGTATCACCTGGACGAAGACAACGAGTGGAGTCTAGACCTGAAGGAGCTGCAAAGAGCTTACGACGGGGCGCTCCAACGCTGTCGTCCGAGAGCTTTGGTCGTCATCAACCCGGGGAATCCCACTGGGCAGGTGTTGACCGAGGAGAATATCAGAGATGTTGTCTGTTTTGCGCAAGCTAACAGGTGGGTGATCAGTCCAAGCACACTGGTCACTGGTGGACAAGTATTAGTAGGTTTGTTTCTTTGTCCTGCATATAATATAATCGTGACGTGGTGTAAGTTGGCGGTGTAAACAGGAACCACGCGACAATGCAGGCTGTGCGAGCTACACTGCGTAGATACAAAGATTTTTGGAAGCAGTGCAACAAAAACAAAAACATGAAGTATGCTTAATGTACATTGTTGAGAACCATTCTAAATCTCATTTAATGTCTATTTTATAATAACAAATCAACAGTGAATGCTTCTTTCATCGTAATTACAGTGTGACAGGTTGTTGCTACTGTGTGACAGGTTGCTTGTTACTGTGTGACAGGTTGTTGCTACTGTGTGACAGGTTGTTGCTACTGTGTGACAGGTTATTGCTACTGTGTGACAGGTTGTTGCTACTACGTGTGACAGGTTGTTGCTACTACGTGTGACAGGTTGTTGCTACTGTGTGACAGGTTGTTGCTACTGTGTGTGACAGGTTGTTGCTACTGTGTGACAGGTTGTTGCTAATGTGTGTCAGGTTGTTGCTACTGTGTGACAGGTTGTTGCTACTGTGTGACAGGTTGTTGCTACTCTGTGACAGGTTGTTGCTACTGTGTGACAGGTTGTTGCTACTGTGTGACAGGTTGTTGCTACTGTGTGCCAGGTAGTTGCTACTGTGTGACAGGTTGTTGCTACTGTGTTACAGGTTGTTGCTACTGTGTTACAGGTTGTTGCTACTGTGTGCCAGGTAGTTGCTACTGTGTGACAGGTTGTTGCTACTGTGTTACAGGTTGTTGCTACTGTGTGACAGGTTGTTGCTTCTGTGTGACAGGTTGTTTCTACTGTGGGACAGGTTGTTGCTACTGTGTGACAGGTGGTTGCTACTGTGTGTGACAGGTTGTTGCTACTGTGTGACAGGTTGTTGCTAATGTGTGACAGGTTGTTGCTACTGTGTGACAGGTTGTTGCTACTCTGTGACAGGTTGTTGCTACTGTGTGACAGGTTGTTGCTACTGTGTGACAGGTTGTTGCTACTGTGTGCCAGGTAGTTGCTACTGTGTGACAGGTTGTTGCTTCTGTGTGACAGGTTGTTTCTACTGTGGGACAGGTTGTTGCTACTGTGTGTGACAGGTTGTTTCTACTGTGGGACAGGTTGTTGCTACTGTGTGTGACAGGTAGTTGCTACTGTGTGACAGGTTGTTGCTTCTGTGTGACAGGTTGTTTCTACTGTGGGACAGGTTGTTGCTACTGTGTGTGACAGGTTATTGCTACTGTGTGATGAGGTTGTTGCTACTGTGTGACAGGTGGTTGCTACTGTGTGTGACAGGTTATTGCTACTGTGTGACAGGTTGTTGCTACTGTGTGACAGGTTGTTTCTACTGTGGGACAGGTTGTTGCTACTGTGTGACAGGTGGTTGCTACTGTGTGTGACAGGTTATTGCTACTGTGTGACAGGTTGTTGCTACTGTGTGATGAGGTTGTTGCTACTGTGTGACAGGTTGTTGCTACTGTGTGACAGGTTGTTGCTTCTGTGTGACAGGTTGTTTCTACTGTGGGACAGGTTGTTGCTACTGTGTGACTGGTTGTTGCTTCTGTGTGACAGGTTGTTTCTACTGTGGGACAGGTTGTTGCTACTGTGTGACAGGTGGTTGCTACTGTGTGTGACAGGTTATTGCTACTGTGTGACAGGTTGTTGCTACTGTGTGATGAGGTTGTTGCTACTGTGTGACAGGTTGTTGCTACTGTGTGCCAGGTAGTTGCTACTGTGTGACAGGTTGTTTCTACTGTGGGACAGGTTGTTGCTACTGTGTGATAGGTGGTTGCTACTGTGTGTGACAGGTTATTGCTACTGTGTGACAGGTTGTTGCTACTGTGTGATGAGGTTGTTGCTACTGTGGGACAGGTTGTTGCTACTGTGTGACAGGTGGTTGCTACTGTGTGTGACAGGTTATTGCTACTGTGTGACAGGTTGTTGCTACTGTGTGATGAGGTTGTTGCTACTGTGTGACAGGTTGTTGCTACTGTGTGCCAGGTAGTTGCTACTGTGTGACAGGTTGTTGCTTCTGTGTGACTGGTTGTTTCTACTGTGGGACAGGTTGTTGCTACTGTGTGACAGGTGGTTGCTACTGTGTGTGACAGGTTATTGCTACTGTGTGACAGGTTGTTGCTACTGTGTGATGAGGTTGTTGCTACTGTGTGACAGGTTGTTGCTACTGTGTGCCAGGTAGTTGCTACTGTGTGACAGGTTGTTTCTACTGTGGGACAGGTTGTTGCTACTGCGTGACAGGTGGTTGCTACTGTGTGTGACAGGTTATTGCTACTGTGTGACAGGTTGTTGCTACTGTGTGATGAGGTTGTTGCTACTGTGTGACAGGTTGTTGCTACTGTGTGCCAGGTAGTTGCTACTGTGTGACAGGTTGTTGCTTCTGTGTGACAGGTTGTTTCTACTGTGGGACAGGTTGTTGCTACTGTGTGACAGGTGGTTGCTACTGTGTGTGACAGGTTATTGCTACTGTGTGACAGGTTGTTGCTACTGTGTGATAAGGTTGTTGCTACTGTGTGACAGGTTGTTGCTACTGTGTGCCAGGTAGTTGCTACTGTGTGACAGGTTGTTTCTACTGTGGGACAGGTTGTTGCTACTGTGTGATAGGTGGTTGCTACTGTGTGTGACAGGTTATTGCTACTGTGTGACAGGTTGTTGCTACTGTGTGATGAGGTTGTTGCTACTGTGGGACAGGTTGTTGCTACTGTGTGACAGGTGGTTGCTACTGTGTGTGACAGGTTATTGCTACTGTGTGACAGGTTGTTGCTACTGTGTGATGAGGTTGTTGCTACTGTGTGACAGGTTGTTGCTACTGTGTGCCAGGTAGTTGCTACTGTGTGACAGGTTGTTGCTACTGTGTGACAGGTTGTTGCTACTGTGTGTGACAGGTTATTGCTACTGTGTGACAGGTTGTTGCTACTGTGTGACAGGTTGTTGCTACTGTGTGACAGGTTGTTGCTACTGTGTGACAGGTTGTTGCTACTGTGTGACAGGTTGTTGCTACTGTGTGGCAGGTTGTTACTTCTGTGTGACAGGTTGTTGCTACTGTGTGACAGATTGTTGCTACTGTGTGACAGATTGTTGCTACTGTGTGACAGGTTGTTGCTACTCTGTGACAGGTTGTTGCTACTGTGTGACTGGTTGTTGCTACTGTGTGACAGGTTGTTGCTACTGTGTGACGAGGTCTACCAAGACAACGTCTACGCGCCAGGCTCCAAGTTCCACTCAATGAAGAAGGTTATCGCGAAGATGGGTCCCCCCTACTGCACGATGGAGCTCGCGTCCTTCATGTCCATGTCCAAGGGTTACATGGGTGAGTGTGGCCTACGAGCGGGTTACGTGGAGCTGTTCAACATTGTACCCGAAGTCAAGGCGATGTTAATCAAGTCGATCTCTGCCAAGTTGTGTCCGCCTGTGTTGGGTCAGGTGGCGGTGGAATGTGTGGTGAACCCGCCTTGCGAGGGAGATCCCTCGTACGAGCAGTTTGTCTGCGAGAAGAAGGCGGTGCTTGAATCTCTCGCCTTGCGGGCTACCATGGTGGGCAAAGCGTTCAACAGTGCCGCCGGTATGAGTTGCAACACTGTACAGGGAGCGATGTACGCCTTCCCGCGAGTCTGCCTACCTGAGAAGGTGGTGGCGAGAGCCAAAGAGCTTGGAATGACACCCGACACGATGTACGCCTACGAGCTCTTAGATAACACTGGTATCTGTGTTGTTCCTGGGTCCGGGTTCGGACAGAAGGAGGGTACCTATCATTTCCGGACTACCATTCTACCGCAGCCCGAGAAACTAAAAGTGATGTTGGCGAAAATGGTTGAATTTCACAACACATTTATGGCGAAATATAAATAAAGGTCACTCAATGTCGAATAAATGTATCATGTCATGTCGGTGTAAATAAAAATATATAGAGAAACTCGTACGCACAGTTATTAAATTAAACCACTCGAAATAAGTTAAAGAAATAGGAGAACACAAAAATAGCACACATGAACAGTGTTACTATGGAAAACGCCCAACCCCCCCGTTACTATGCCCTCCCCCCCCCCCCCCCCCCAGCTCCCCACGGAATTGGTCAGGGAGCTAGGTTGGGAGTCACTAGAGGACAGAAGGTGGAGAGATCGGCTGGGAAAAATGTACAGGGTAGTGAGTAAGCATGAGGGGTGGGGGGAGTTAAGTAGGGTGGTTGACGGAGCCAGTTACAGGGGAAGGGCGAAGGGGGTATTATCAGTGGATATGGAGGACGGATGTAGGCAAGTTCTCCTTCCTGGGAAGGACGACCGTTGAATGGAACCGGCTGGAAGGGGAAGTCGTAGGGTTAAAAAAGGTAAGGCATTTGCCGTCAGGCTGAAGCCTAAACCCAAACCCAGGTCGATGGAGGATGTGAAAGGCGACGGTCCTGGGACAGGAAGAAGGATGGAAGTAAGGGGGGTGATGGAGGGGAAAGAAGGAAGGAAGCAAGGAAACCAGAGAAGAATGCAAAAAGGAAAGTGGGTGTTGGAGGAAGGGAGGAAGATGTAAAAGATGGGAAAGGAGGGATGAAGGAAGATAATAATAATAATAATAATAATAATAATAATAATATTTATTCACCATTCGACTTGTACAAGATACAAATATTGGTTTCGTCAAGATGCTTATATCGAAATATTAATTCTAATTCTAATTCTAGGCAGGCATTTAAATATAAGCCTTTAAAAGGTAAGCATTTGAGTAGGAAGAGAGTCTCTTGCCACCGGCCTACGGCCAACAGCGAAGAGGATAATATCAACAACAACAACGGACAGGCTTTAAGCCTGCATGTATTACACGGTAAAATTTGTTCGTCCAACTCTTTGAATTCAAGGACAAAAGTGCATCAAAAACAGTCCGTATGTAGTCAATTTGTGTCCTTGAATTCGAGAAGTTGGACGAAACAAATGGTTGGCGAAACCTGCTCTCTGACAGATGGATTGAAACGGAGCGTTCGTCTGTGGGTGCTTACGGAAACCTCTCGAGTTGAAGAGATCGGATGGATCTGGTCACGTGATGGATTTGATCAGATTCCCTGGATCTCATGTCTGTTTCCGAACGAAAAGTTGTAGTTGTTTATAAATCTAAATATAATTATAAATCGTGCTTCCGAAATTAATCTTATTTAATTTACTTTCTACATGAAATACATCGAAATGTTCTTGAATGTCTTCAAATAATTCTTTAATCCCACAAATCCCACATTGTGCGTCGTCCATGGCAATACAGCCTAAAGTTTATAGGCGTTAATTTTGAAAAGGCGGTGAAACAGGCTGTGGTGCGAGATCCAACCCAAGAGATCCTTCTTTTAGCAGGATCCCTAAGATCGGATCGGATCACTTGATCGGATGGATCCGTGAATGTTTTCGAACAGAGGTTCTTGCAATCTTGTATGTTTCCGAACGAACAGATCCTTTCGGTTCAACCAGATCAGGGTTTCCGTAAGCACCCTGTGTAGAAGGGAGGTAGATAGACCATGGATTTATAATAGTACCTACGGTACAACTCCATGGTTGCGTTCCGTTACATGCTGGGACTGCTGGGACCCAGTGAGCGCCGGCGTGAGCCAGCGCGAGCCAGTAGGCTTAAGAAACGGAACGAGCATCCACCTGCAGAGCACTGAGCACAGTATGGAAGACGGCGCGAAAATAGTCGTAAGCTATAACTGTCAGCCTAGGCCTACACTAATTGCACCCTGCCAAGAGAAATATACGTCCAATAGCATATACAAAACATTCTTACCTTTCTCCAGACGCTCCTTTTCATTGTCGTTCACTACTAATTTCACTACTTCGTTTGTTTCTGGACTAACCAGCGATATTTCGTGCCACTGGTATGTTATAGTTTGGTGCGACGCCATGACAGTTCCAAGTTTTACTGGGGCTACTGCGTGAAAAAGGGCCAGTACTTCCAGTGCACTGGAGATGCTGGGATAGCAAGTAAGGGAACGCTCAGTAGTCGCTGGCAGCATGTTTCGGAATGCATCCAGTAAGCTGGCGCACTGGATCAGTACATCCAGCATGTAACGGAACGCAACCCATGGATAGACAGACAGAGGGGGCATTTGATAATGCAATTCTGTTCTCTCCGAACGCTCCGCCGAGCCTCTAGCGTGTTTGATAATGTAATCTGAGCGCTCTCAGTTCTATTTGATATCTCGGAGAGCTTCGCGCGGAGAGCGCTCTAATCGCACGGTGGAAATCGAGCGAACGACAGAGTCCTCTCTGTTCAAGGAACGAAATTCAAATAATGAATCTTAAAAAGGGCTGCGCTGTCAGAAGACCAAGTGCTTTACGGATGCCCAATGTGTGCCTACACTTCCGCAATTGAGGAGGAAGTGATACATCACTTTGAGTTCGAGCACAACGATGCTGCTCGTAAGTTTGAGTGTTAATTTTTCAATACCTTTAATAAGCTTGTGTGCAAATTAATATCACTTTTGTCTGGGCTGGGTCACATGAGCATGTATAGCCCTAGGCTAGGCCTAGCCCTAGCGCCTAGTAATGCTTGTCGACGCGTACAATCGTTTCTTCTTCCATATTGTTGTTGCAGCCTTAGTTTAAGGTTGTTTTACTTTTAAAAATGCCGCGTAGCTACTTCAAATCGCGTTTTATAAAGCCAGCTTTCGGAGCGTTGTCTGTTCTCTCTAGTCACGTGACCGCGCGGACTCTGTCTCTCTGTGGGATTTCATTATCAAACGCGCCCAGACAATCGGGCGCGCGGAAAATGATTCAAATTACTGGCGCGAACACGCCTAACAAGCAACAAGGCGGTGGCTATTTGTCAATTTCTTCATTCTTGTGTTTTGACGTGCACAGTAGGCCTAGGACTAATGAATCAAAAATAATATCGTAGACAATTATTATTATGAATAGTGTTTAGTTCAAACATGTTTGTTAGCCTCCGTGATAAGTTTCACAGTGTACAAGAGAATATTGTAGCAAGGTAATATATGCAAAATTATGATTGTCCACTTTAACCTCAATGTCTGCAACAAGACTAGGCCCTAGGCCCTTTTTAGGCCTATGCACATTAAATTCTTGCAATTTTTATCGCTTCACCGGGAAATATTTGACTCGCTGGTTTAATGAAATTGGCCTAGGCCTTCACACAGCTAGGCTACATTGGGTTGGTAAACCTAGGCCTATCGCAAAATTGGTTATGTACTTATATTTTTCTACGAATGTGATGTGAAGGATGTTGACAGGCCTTGGAAGAGCTAGGCCCCTAGGCCTAGGCCTATCAGGAACATGCCCAGCTATAATATATATGTAGGCTGTTATCTGTAGCAATTGTAATGGGCTTGATATTTGCTACAATTGCGCGGCCAGTGCCTTTTTAACTAGGCCTAGGCTAGTTGTTAAAACTGAAGATGTAAGTTTAGGCCTCCTAGGTCTATTGGTTGTGAAATCCTCTCCCTTAGCGTTGCTGGTCAATGCAACTTGATCGAATAAGCCTACCAGCTCGTAGGCCTACTCGTAGATACAGTGTCGACTGTTCACAGCTTGCGAGGTCTCTCTGATCCTCCGGCAAGAGCGCGGACCGAAGGTGAAAACTCTCAGATCGACTATGGAGCGGGAGCCAACTTGCTGCACAAGTATCAGTCCGAGTGGAGGGAAATCCATCAGATGTCCGAGTCGAATGCAGTTAAAGCTCAAGTAGGCCTAGACTCTGGAAATAATGTGACATAGCCTATTGTTTCATGATCTGAAATATTTATTATTTTAGACTGATGGTGGCATTACTCCAATAGCCTTGTAATATTGGTTCTCAGTACACCCTGAACCTTGTTATTATCACAAGTTATTTGCGTTCTACCTGTTGTTGTTGCAACAGGTAGAACGCAAATAACTTGTGAACCTGTTGACCAATTTTGATGATTCATCTTCTGTCTTGTTAGTGTTAGAAACGTTGACTGATACTGCATGCAAAACTGTTTACAAAACTTTCCTGGGGCTTTAAAAAAGTCATAACTTATGGCACTCTATACATTTTAAACAATGGCTGATTTTAAACCCACCACGCAAGTGATGAAGACCCATAGAGACCTAAATAAATACATTGTATGATAATATCAACTAAAAATATTAGTAGAAGCTGCTAGATAGAATTGATATCCAGGAAAAATTAAACTTACTAAAAATTGTTGGCATAGGCCTAGGCCTACATTTCCTAGAATAATAGAACATATAAGCCTACATTTCCTAGAATAATAGAGCATATAGGCCTACATTGCCTAGAGTAATATAACATAATATAGGCCTACATTTCCTAGAATGATAGAACATATAGGCCTACATTTTAAGTTCTTCTTGTGAAAAAAGTTACCAATCCATTCTAAAGTTCCCTAAAATGATAGTCGTATTGTCGACCACTCTCCCGATGACAAATTGTGTTTGCTGCAACAGGAGGTGGACGGGATGATAGGCTCGATGGATCAGAAGCTGGGGAAGCAGTTCGTCACCGTCGGACAGCTGGCGCTTGCACTCGCAAACATTCCTCAAGTACTGGCCGGAGTGCAAGAGCTCATGGAGGATATAGGTACGCATGTCAAGTTTGGAGTTTTGCCCTTGTGTAAACCAGATAACGGGTTGGGGCGAAGTTAGGTGGCTCGTTGGTCCATTGGTTAGCATCCCTGCTTCCAATGCAGAAGATCCCGGGATCAAATCCCCGTTCAGGCAGAAGTTTTTTAACTTCTAATGTGGATTCAGTTCCATTACTTCTTGTCTTAGCAATAAGTAAATGATGACTTTGGAGCCATCCTAGCAACGAAGCACTCAATAACGTCAAAGTTGTTCTGAATCGGCCTTGTTGATTCTGACATTTGTCCGCAGGTGTTCGCACTGTCCAATCACTGATTCATATGTTTCGTATTTGAAATAAAGATCTTTGATTGGTTACCGCTCACTCGTCGATGGTGTTCGAAGCCTACAGTGTTGGTTTAGTCACTTTAGATTAAAGTCCCCCACTGAAAATCAGTTTCGTTACTGAGTGAGTAGACTCTAAATGTGAATGTATTTATTTATTTATTTAATTCAAATTAATTAACGTAGATCGGCTTAGTTCCCAGTCTTCCCGAACCTGTAGCTCGTGTTTCTTCCAGGTCAGCTACAGCAGACGGTCGAGGAAGTCGAGGAGGGTCTGACGCGCCTCGAGGACAGGGTCGAGGTTCAGGAACTCCAGGAGAAACAGCTCGACCACCGGTTCCAGCTCGCGATGTACAAGGAGAAGAAACTGGGCGAGCTGGAGAGGTTGCGAGGTGAGTCTGCGTCTCCTTGGGTCAACACGTGTTTTACCGTCGACTGTTTTATAGGAGTCTGCGGGTAGTAGCCTACTTTTCTTTTAGGTTCAAGTAGGATGTGGGTAGTACAAATAACTTCGGGTTTCTTTCGGGTCTGGTCGAGTAATGGCATAGGCCTATTTCAAGCGGAGTTTTTTCTTCCAACAAAAAGACATTTTTTTTTTCAATATCTATTATGTTCAGGTAAGGAAATAAATAAAATTAACTTAAATAAATGTTTAAACAATTCTAAAAAAAAAAAGGCGTTTTGACAAATATGTATGACACTGAAAATTTTCTGACATGTCTCAATCGTGTTTTATTTCTGAGTGTGCTTACAAAAGAGTGCTTACAAAAGTGCTTACACGAAAACAAGTGAGTGTGCTTACAAGAGAGTGTGCTTACAAGAGTGTGCTTACAAGAGAGTGTGCTTACAGTGAGTGTGCTTACAAGAGTGTGCTTACATTGTTCAGTCAGCCTCGTGTCAACTCACTCGGCCAAGTTGGCCCAACACGCACAGAAGGAGGAGAGAGTCCTGAAGGAACGCCAGGAAACATTCGGAGAGGCGTTCAAACAGGACCTGGAGATATATCAGCAGAGCGGTACCGTACCACGTGAGTTAAACTTAGTACACTTAGTACTTAGTAGTAGTGTGGTTACACTTACTTCGTACTCTCTCACACTTTGCCCTTCTACTGTCGAGTCTGTAGCGGTCTCGGGTAGTAACGTGACGGAAGTAACGCGTCACTGTAACGAAACTACTTTGACAGTTACGAAATGGTAACGCCGTTACAATTATTTATTACTATCGAGTAATTTCATTACATTTTTACGTGATTTTTACGTTACTAACGTATTACTTTTCATTACGTTACAGTTAGAGCACTGCCACTAAGCAGACGCTGTCGTGGTTACCAAGTTCTCGTTTTCCCCACCAGTCGCGACAAAATTAAAAACTGTACAATGTTCTCAACTTCAACATATAAAATTGCACATCGTTCTTACCGACTGAAGGAATTCTTTATTTTTCCAGCAGGTAGGTTGTGTTGGCTAGCCTATAAATAACCTCTCATTGAAAATGAGAATATGCCTTTGACCACGTTTCTTTGGTTCGCGTCAACTGAACAAACCTGGTAGAAACGTGTACCGGTGTTTATTTAATCATTAATCGTTCATCGTTTGACATCCTTGTCTGATACATCCATAAGCGCAAGTGGGATTGAGGGAGTTAGGCCTGGCCGTCCTACTGATCCTATCCTACGTGGATAAATAAAACACTTTGGTAACCACATTTCAGAATGCATGTGCATTTACGAATAATTTGATGACGTATTAAATTCGACCTTATCCCATCCATAATATTGATAAGATTGCAAAAGTAATTACAAAAGAAACATTACTTTTCGAGGAGAGTAGTAAAGTAATGCCATTACTTTAAAAATGAAGTACAGTAATTAGTAAAGTAACTGCATTACTTTTAATGAAAGATAATGAGGAAGGTAATTTCATTACTTTTCAAAAGTAATTAACCCAAGGCTGGTCAATGGTGTAGGATAGAGGACCCACGACAGCAATTTATTTTATACCGTTTCCTACAGTCAGCGTACGCTAGTCGGCTAGTAGCTGAATTTAGGCGCATGTGCGATGTCAGCGCAATGTGTGTGAAAGGAACAAGTAGTTCTAGTAGTACTAGAAGTAGTACTAGTACTAGTAGTAGTGTGTGAAAGGTGCCACAGGTCTGTCCGAAGTTGGTCGCAACTGTTTGTTTGCCGCAGGTCTGACCCAAGTTGGTCGCAACCGTCTGCTTGTTTGCCGCAGGTCTGACCGAAGTTGGTCGCAACTGTCTGCT
The DNA here is from genome assembly GCA_945910005.1 of Isoperla grammatica. Lineage (NCBI taxonomy): Eukaryota > Metazoa > Arthropoda > Insecta > Plecoptera > Perlodidae > Isoperla > Isoperla grammatica. The sequence goes on from OX246744.1 coordinate 46,128,602, forward strand.
TGTTTGCCGCAGGTCTGACCGAAGTTGGTCGCAACTGTCTGCTTGTTTGCCGCAGGTCTGACCGAAGTTGGTCGCAACTGTCTGCTTGTTTGCCGCAGGTCTGACCGAAGTTGGTCCCAACCGTCTGTTTGTTTGCCGCAGGTCTGACGGAAGCTGGTCGCAACTGTCTGCTTGTTTGCCGCAGGTCTGACCCAAGTTGGTCGCAACTGTCTGCTTGTTTGCCGCAGGTCTGTCCCAAGTTGGTCGCAACTGTCTGCTTGTTTGCCGCAGGTCTGTCCCAAGTTGGTCGCAACTGTTTGTTTGCCGCAGGTCTGACCCAAGTTGGTCGCAACTGTCTGCTTGTTTGCCGCAGGTCTGTCCCAAGTTGGTCGCAACTGTCTGCTTGTTTGCCGCAGGTCTGACCCAAGTTGGTCCCAACTGTCTGCTTGTTTGCCGCAGGTCTGTCCCAAGTTGGTCGCAACTGTCTGCTTGTTTGCCGCAGGTCTGACCGAGGTTGGTCGCAACTGTCTGCTTGTTTGCCGCAGGTCTGACCGAAGTTGGTCGCAACTGTCTGCTTGTTTGCCACAGGTCTGACCGAAGTTGGTCGCAACTGTCTGCTTGTTTGCCACAGGTCTGACCGAAGTTGGTCGCAACTGTCTGCTTGTTTGCCACAGGTCTGACCGAAGTTGGTCGCAACTGTCTGCTTGTTTGCCACAGGTCTGTCCCAAGTTGGTCGCAACCGTCTGCTTGTTTGTCAAAGGTCTGTCCCAAGTTGGTCGCAACTGTCTGCTTGTTTGCCACAGGTCTGTCCCAAGTTGGTCGCAACTGTCTGCTTGTTTGCCACAGGTCTGTCCCAAGTTGGTCGCAACTGTCTGCTTGTTTGCCACAGGTCTGACCGAAGTTGGTCGCAACTGTCTGCTTGTTTGCCGCAGGTCTGTCCGAGGTTGGTCGCAACCTGTCGCTGGACGAAGTGACCTTGGAGCCGGAAGACTCTGCCGCTCTCGACGACTTCCTGTTGGAAGACAAGAGTTAGTGACGAAGCAAGGAAGAGCGTATTGAAATATCTAAAACACCTCACCAACATTAACCATGGTCATAAACATGAAAAACACTTTCCAAAGTGTATAAATATTTGTAAATATAAATTTAAATTAAACTGATTTTGTAATTGATTTAAATTTTTTTAAATGTACGCATTCTGGGAAGTGTTTGTTCTATTTGTGCCCGTGGTTACCGTTTGTTCGGTTGATTTACAAGAGGCGGTATCGCCGGGCCGGGTAACCTTCCTTCCTTTCTTCTCCGTGTGGGCTCATCGCTGACATTCGACCCTGGTGATCGACGGTATTCATAGGTTGCACGTATGTCACATTCGTGCGCTTGGCGGCCACATTTGAGATCAAACTTTGTCGTTGCCATGGAGAAACAATTGAAGGCTTTTGTGGTAGAGCACAAAAATTCATAGTTCTTTATAATCCAGTCTGTTTTTTTTTAAATAAAATCGGTATGTGTGGTAATTTTTTATGTTTGTATTACTTACATAATACTTTTAAATTATAAATTAGGATCATTTATTAAATTTGAATAGTATTTGCCAATGATTTAAGATTGGTCCTCATCAACTGTGTCGCAATCATGGCCGCTGTGACGTCACGTGGGAACTATGAATTGCCACGGATATGTTCACCATACTTGGGAGTGTGTTCGTGTGCCTTCTCGCGGACCCGCAAGTACCGTGCTGCAACAGACTGCAGGCCTGTCGCACTTGATGAGTCTTGTAAATTAAGGTGGCAGCGTTACATGGATACACTTTTTTGCTGAGACTATCCGGCACTTTTTAAATTTAGCCTCTCAAACGAATAATATATATAATATATATATATATAAAATAACGATGCGACCCTGAGGGGCCGGTATTTGACCAAGTGCGGTATTCGTGTTTCCCGTGTACGAAATCACAACGTGGCACATAAAAACACACTTCTAAAAGTATTTTGAAGATATCTTGAAAAAAAAAAAAATAGAATAGACAATTGAAATGTACAAACAGTGTTGATGATAGTATTTGACTAGGTAGATGCAAATAGTTTGATGAATATAGGCCTAATGTGATGACTGACAATAAAGAGACGGGATTCAATTGGCTTGACACATAACTGTACTGTACTGATCATACCAAATGACAGACATACAGTGTATGATGTCAAACGTAGGAGCTTGTTCAACAAGGCTCATTCCCTAACACGGTAAAACCTCTTTAATTCAAATTTCAAAAGAGTAAAGACCCCGAGAAAAAGTACCCCAATTTGAATTAAAACATTTTTAGTTAAAATAACATTTACAGGGCTGCCACTGCATGACACCTTCAAAAACAGTTGCTTTAGTTGCCTATAATGTTTAAAAAAGTTGCTTTTTAGTTGCCAAAATGCAATAAAATAGTTGCCCAAAAGTTGCTTATGCAGCCAAATTCCAAACGATTTTTTTGGGGGATAGTTGGTGATTACCAACATAATAGTGAGATTCTTGAACACTTCACTTTACAAATGGTGCCAACCTAAATGACTCTAAAAGTTTAAAATATACAAGGCTGTAAAAGGTGGGGTTTTCAAATTCACCCAAAAAATTGTAGATTTTTTTATTATGTCATAAAAATAGCATAATTTTAGTATTTATCGAAAAACAAGATTTAGGTTTTTTGGTAAAATCTGCAATTTGGCATTTAATGTATGTACAAAACACATGTGAAGGTAGAAATAGTTGCTTAATAGTTGCTTTTAGGGTTGTTTGCCAAAAAATAGTTGCTGAATAGTTGCTTTCTTTAAAAAAGTTGCTAAATAGTTGAAAATAGTTGCCAGTGGCAGCCCTGCATTTAATATTATTTAGCCTTATGCTCTAACCTTGCAGGGACTTTATCGCCATTTCTTTGAATTAAATACATACATTTGAATTAACAGAGTTTGAATTAACGAGGCGTTAATGCATTTCGAAAGATGGTGAAGAAGATCCACAGAATAAGCTACAATGGCTGTTGCAAACAACAGGGCAAACATTTAGGGAGACGATCTTCTTCTGAATTCGAATTTCAAATGCAGTTTCAGAATCGCATCATTTCATCTCGAAGGTAGATGAAACCATTTCAAGCAGTGGCGTATCCAGGGGGCACTCAGGGGGCTTGGACCCTCCCTGAAATCCCACTTTTAATAATACTCTGCAAATCGTCTTAATGTATGCATAAAAAGAAATACATTTTCATATTAATTTCCCCATTTGCTTAGTCAGGAAACAGTCCCGAAGTTGAAATGTTATAACTTGAATATTGTAGTTGTTTGTATGTCGTTCAGCAAAGCACCTTAACATCTTCTTAAACACATTAAAACCCTTGAGAAAATATGGATTTTCAAAAAAATTGCCTGCGGTCCTGCCCCATTGTCTTGTTTGTGGAGCACCTCTTTACAGTTATCTTCTACTCCGAGCAGCGCCCCCCCTCCCCCCCCCCCGAAGTATACTCCTGCGTACGCCACTGATTTCAAGTATTGGCGGGAAGAAATAAAATAATGGGAATTTACGTTTGACCACTTACAACAGTGTACTGCACATGCATACACGTACATACTGCCGCAGTTAGCCGTTGAAATCCTGTCTCTTAACATATCAAATATAATTTTATATCTTAGATTTTGCAATTAAAAGTGTCATGTCTTAGCTCTCTTCGATAGGGAGTATTCATGTGACGTCACAATTCGGCCAATCATAGAGCTCTCAAGATAGACTAGATGCATTCTGGTGGCAAGAATATAAACTTCTATTAGGAGTGGTTTAGTTGTCAATTTTCATTGTTGCTTTATTGTTATTATTCATCGGTGGTACTGAAAGGAGGTTGCTTAGCAGCGCTATCTATGTTACATTTGAGCTGTCAATAGAAGACAAACATGCTTAACGACAAAACATGAGAATTGTAGCACCCCTGATAAAGTTTACAAAAATGTTTATTATTATGTGCCATTGTATTGTAAACGATCAAAGTAGTATTTTGAGACGAAAGAGTTTATTTATGTAATTATGTTGCTTTCAATTGAAGTAAAAGTAGCCAACCAAGTTAGAGAACAGTTGAGTGTACATCAAATGCCATCTGAAACATTGTAACAATGAACTACCAATCACATACATTGTGACCTCCAGTATGGCCGCCATGTGCGCTGCGTGAATTAACCCTATAAGATCAAATATTACAAAATGGGCCCAGTATATTTGTTCACAGATACATATTTGTGTAATGTTTATAATCAAAGTGCAAAATGATTACATTTTATAAATAACAATAAATTGAGCCATTTTCAAAAATTAGCATAGCCACCATTATCTATGTTGTTATGATTGAAACACGTGTCCTTGTTTATATTGTCATGATTATAAAAACGATGCCTTTACAATGCAAGCGAGACACGGAAAATTATGTGTTCAATGATGAGTTGTTAAGATGATACAATAATTAGCAAGATTTTATGAGCTGTGAAACTTTAGATTTATACAAATTATTCACATATTATTAATGTAAATTTCTACTAGCATTTTAATGTAAGCTTGCTGTTAGAGTACATTTACTTTTTTTCCTATTTATTGATATAGGTTTCTTGTATACATTTTTAATTTTTATGAACTGTTATTATTGGCTATTTGACAATTACATGTGAAATGTGACTTTCCAATAAAAAAAAAAATCATGAACATAATATGAACCAAAGTTATAATTAAGTGTAAATTCAAAATTGGTTCTGTTTATTGTATCTGAATGTTTAAAATAAATATGTTAAATACTGACTTGTACTTGACATCATCTATTATTGACACCATGTTACGGTGCTGGCATCATTGTGGACAGTACAAGCTTGAGCCATCAGACCGGTGCCATATCCATCCCTTGTGCTGGCATCATTGTGGACAGTACAAGCTTGAGCTATCAGACTGGTGCCATATCCGTCCCTTGTGCTGGCATCATTGTGGACAGTACAAGCTTGAGCTATCAGACTGGTGCCATATCCGTCCCTTGTGCTGGCATCATTGTGGACAGTACAAGCTTGAGCTATCAGACTGGTGCCATATCCGTCCCTTGTGCTGGCATCATTGTGGACAGTACAAGCTTGAGCCATCAGACCGGTGGCATATCAGCCCCTTGTGCTGGCATCATTGTGGACAGTACAAGCTTGAGCTATCAGACTGGTGCCATATCCGTCCCTTGTGCTGGCATCATTGTGGACAGTACAAGCTTGAGCTATCAGACTGGTGCCATATCCGTCCCTTGTGCTGGCATCATTGTGGACAGTACAAGCTTGAGCTATCAGACCGGTGCCATATCCATCCCTTGTGCTGGCATCATTGTGGACAGTACAAGCTTGAGCTATCAGACTGGTGCCATATCCGTCCCTTGTGCTGGCATCATTGTGGACAGTACAAGCTTGAGCTATCAGACTGGTGCCATATCCGTCCCTTGTGCTGGCATCATTGTGGACAGTACAAGCTTGAGCTATCAGACCGGTGCCATATCCGTCCCTTGTGCTGGCATCATTGTGGACAGTACAAGCTTGAGCTATCAGACCGGTGCCATATCCGTCCCTTGTGCTGGCATCATTGTGGACAGTACAAGCTTGAGCTATCAGACCGGTGCCATATCCACCCTTGTGCTGGCATCATTGTGGACAGTACAAGCTTGAGCTATCAGACCAGTGCCATATCCACCCTTGTGCTGGCATCATTGTGGACAGTACAAGCTTGAGCTATCAGACCAGTGCCATATCCACCCTTGTGCTGGCATCATTGTGGACAGTACAAGCTTGAGCTATCAGACCGGTGCCATATCCACCCTTGTGCTGGCATCATTGTGGACAGTACAAGCTTGAGCTATCAGACCAGTGCCATATCCACCCTTGTGCTGGCATCATTGTGGACAGTGCAAGCTTGAGCTATCAGACCGGTGCCATATCCGTCCCTTGTGCTGGCATCATTGTGGACAGTACAAGCTTGAGCCATCAGACCGGTGCCATATCCGTCCCTTGTGCTGGCATCATTGTGGACAGTACAAGCTTGAGCTATCAGACCGGTGCCATATCCGTCCCTTGTGCTGGCATCATTGTGGACAGTACAAGCTTGAGCCATCAGACCGGTGCCATATCGGTCCCTTGTGCTGGCATCATTGTGGACAGTACAAGCTTGAGCTATCAGACCGGTGCCATATCCGTCCCTTGTGCTGGCATCATTGTGGACAGTGCAAGCTTGAGCTATCAGACCGGTGCCATATCCGTCCCTTGTGCTGGCATCATTGTGGACAGTACAAGCTTGAGCTATCAGACCGGTGCCATATCCGTCCCTTGTGCTGGCATCATTGTGGACAGTACAAGCTTGAGCTATCAGACCGGTGCCATATCCGTCCCTTGTGCTGGCATCATTGTGGACAGTACAAGCTTGAGCTATCAGACCGGTGCCATATCCGTCCCTTGTGCTGGCATCATTGTGGACAGTACAAGGTTGAGCTATCAGACCGGTGCCATATCCGTCCCTTGTGCTGGCATCATTGTGGACAGTACAAGCTTGAGCTATCAGACCGGTGCCATATCCGTCCCTTGTGCTGGCATCATTGTGGACAGTACAAGCTTGAGCTATCAGACCGGTGCCATATCCGTCCCTTGTGCTGGCATCATTGTGGACAGTACAAGCTTGAGCTACCAGACCGGTGCCATATCCGTCCCTTGTGCTGGCATCATTGTGAACAGTACAAGCTTGAGCTATCAGACCGGTGCCATATCCGTCCCTTGTGCTGGCATCATTGTGGACAGTACAAGCTTGAGCTATCAGACCGGTGCCATATCCGTCCCTTGTGCTGGCATCATTGTGAACAGTACAAGCTTGAGCTACCAGACCGGTGCCATATCCGTCCCTTGTGCTGGCATCATTGTGGACAGTACAAGCTTGAGCTATCAGACCGGTGCCATATCCGTCCCTTGTGCTGGCATCATTGTGGACAGTACAAGCTTGAGCTATCAGACCGGTGCCATATCCGTCCCTTGTGCTGGCATCATTGTGGACAGTACAAGCTTGAGCTATCAGACCGGTGCCATATCCGTCCCTTGTGCTGGCATCATTGTGGACAGTACAAGCTTGAGCTATCAGACCGGTGCCATATCCGTCCCTTGTGCTGGCATAATTGTGGACAGTACAAGCTTAAGCTATCAGACCGGTGCCATATCCGTCCCTTGTGCTGGCATAATTGTGGACAGTACAAGCTTAAGCTATCAGACCGGTGCCATATCCGTCCCTTGTCCTGGCATCATTGTGGACAGTACAAGCTTGAGCTATCAGACTGGTGCCATATCCGTCCCTTGTGCTGGCATAATTGTGGACAGTACAAGCTTAAGCTATCAGACCGGTGCCATATCCATGAAGGGAGGGTCCCTTGTGCTGGCATCATTGTGGACAGTACAAGCTTGAGCTATCAGACCGTTGCCATATCTGTGGGTCTCTTGTGCTATTGGGTTTATAGTGTCCCCACACTATAAACCCAATGCTAGTGCTTTATTAACAATTGACACATGACAAATGGGTAAAATCAATATAAACGCGTGATATATTGCGTAATTCAACACTCAGCACACATCCAATACTTCTGCCTAAGTAGACTAGGAAAACGCTCAGTGTGACGCGTTGATAAGTGAGCACATCCATGTCCACGAACTTTCTGGCAAAAAATTCTCAAAATCGTCATTGTTCAATGTAAGAGATAATAATGAAAGTTTCGTAAACGACCTTGTTGCTCCAGCGCCGTTATACTGAAAACACTAATATCATCATCAATATAAGAATGTTCATATTTGTTCATAAAACAACAGTCAACAACCAAAACAAAAATGACGTGTGAAAGATTGGAATTTTTATTAACTTAGTTATTATACTTCCTGCCATTGTTCAATAAAAGATTGATTGTCCATATAAATAAAAGCTTGGATTTTGCATTGGAACGTTTACAGCTACGCGTTGCAAGCGAAGCGAGTGCGCAAGCTCCAATCAGCGGCCGAGTTTCACGCAAAGAAGTTAATAGTTTCACGCAAACTCGGCCACTGATTGGAGCTCGCGCCTTCGCTTCGCTCGCAACGCGTAGCTGTAAACGTACCATTACTTCACTACAATTCAGCAATACAAATGTAATTTGTACCTACAATACTTATCGGATCGCGTTGACATTAGTATATTCGTGATCGGACGAAAATTTACTATACTATGGCTATCTCACATTTTGGCGACAGTTTATTTCAGAAAAATATTTTTCAGTAAGTGCACATTGTAACTTTGTAACTTTTCAAACGATTTTTTTACAAAACCATACACCTTCAATCCACATCGAGGCTTGTGGATGGTCCAAATTTCAGCTTGATCGGACTTTCCGTTCGACAGACATAAAAACAAAACCAAAACAGAACGAGTGCCATAAAAGTCTAATGGAGACGCTCGCTTCGCTCGCTTAATAACTCGAACATGAAAAATGTGTCAGCGGTTTTTGTTTTGTATTCTAGTGGATTTCTTCTTTCAAAGGTTGGCATTCGGTTACTGTATCTTAGCATTCGAATTGGAGCTGGATTCACACACAGTGTTGGACAGCGAAATCTTATAAGTTTGACATGTGCAAGTGTTGAGTGTGTTTTTGTGAATTATAACTACTAAAATGTCTCGTTTTCAATCAAATAAGAAACATTTGGATTCTAATCGGTGTACTAAACCTAGGCCTAGTGTTTTTGTTGATGGCATTGATCCAAATTGAGTAAATACGGTACTTAACAAACATGTGCGGAAAATCCACCGGCAGATTCTAGGGAGGCGAACTCATCTGAATCCGATCTTCCAAGTGCTTCAAAATGAAAATTGTGAGAGGATACAACTCTTCAAAATACCAACAGATCTCAAGGTAATTCGATTATTGATCCATCAATTATTTCTAACCGTACGTGTAGGCCTAGGCCCAAACTACAATGACTACAATCTTGAGACTGATTTTCCGGGAAATATTAAATTTCTCGGGAAGTACTTAAGATACTATTGTGAAACTTTCAGAAAACAAATATTATGATGTTTGTTATAAAATGATATAGGCCTATAACTATAAGATGAAGGGTTTAATTTCTATTAATTATGAAAGGAATACAAATGTCAAAAAAATTTGCCATGCGGTCTCCTCGCCGGTCGTACAGCATTGCCTATGCATCCGCGTGCGGGGGTACCGTCTGGTGGCGCTAGCGGTAGATAGCGAAACTAGCTGCAGCCAACACCGATACCCCGCGCGATTTCAAACATATTTCGTTCTCCAGAATCGGGTAGAAAGATATATCTTACATTCTTACCAATCAAAAACTCTTCTAGATCTTGAGTTGATCCTTTTATTTACAAGCTCTTTTAATTATTGTTTTATAATACAATATTATTATGAATCACGCACGTCAATAATAATATTTATTTATTTATTTATTTATTTATTTATTTATTTATTTATTTATTTATTTATTTATTTATAAATAAAATAAATAAATAAATTCACATTTAGAGTCTACCCACTCAGTACTTTATTTATTTATTTATTATTTATTTATTTCTTTATTTATTTATTTATTTATTTATTTATTTATTTATTTATTTATTTATTTATTTATTTATTTATTTATTTATTTATTGTCAAATATTCCAACACAGCAGTATATGCCATTTTACATAGAACTGTAAGGTCCAGTCTTACAATGTCCCAATAACTACTTATTCGTCGAATAGCTTGTTGTCTCCATGGCGACACCCAACCAAAACCCTTGAAATCCTCCAAATAGCTTAATTGCTACAAATAACTTTCCTATTAGGAGATTGTAAGACCGGCCCTAATAACAATAACAATAAACAAACCATAATTATACAGTAAATATACATAACAAGGTGATTAATGTGTGTGTTCGCTAGCAAGTGTGATTGTGAGTGAGTGAGTGAGTGAGTGAGTGAGTGAATGAGTGAGTTGTGTATTTGTGTGTTTGCATGAGACAACATGTGGGAATATGAGAATGAATAGAGAATATAAATGCTTATTATTAGACCTGCTGTATTGTTGTTGTGTATTATAAAAATACTTAGCAGTCAGTTTATAAACCAGTTTTAACTGAATAATAATAATAATAATAATAGTTAAGACAAATAATAATTATTGAAGAAGAAAAATAAAAATAATAAACACATTCGCATTCCTTTAATAGTTCCTCTGAGCTACACTTTATCAGTAGGCCTACGGTACAATATGAAATATACCAAAATGGTTACTAGTAGTAGTAGTAGTAGTAGTAGTAAAATCTTTATTTTAGCACAGTTGCTATTTTTACACCCATTACACTCTATACATATTATACAGGCTATAGAATACAAAATAACATAAATATCCAAACAGTAAAACAGTCAATATATGGCCATTAAGGCCTCATTAAAGGCTATAAATTAAAAATTAAACATAAAATAGGCCTACACTATAAAACATCACTTACACTAACACAGTACATTAGGCTCTGTCATATAACTTCAGGAAGTAGGCCTATCCCAAAAAGTGCCTTTTTCATATGGTTTGGCACAGAGTTTACCTTCTTTTATAAGACTACTACATTCCCTTCTGAAGAGAACAGGATTTTTTTTCCGTATTTCCTCTGGGATTCTGTTAAATATCCTGAGCCCTTTTGTAAATATTGATTTATCCTGCAATGTATTTGTTGACCTTTGAACATTGATATTAGCAGCTCTACGTGTGTCATAGCTATGTAGATTCTTAACCTGTACTAATTTATCTTGAAGGTGTGTAGAAGTTAATCCATGGAAAGTTTTTTGCATAAAACACAAGGTATTGAGTAAGATTCGGTGTTTTATTTGTAGCCATCCCAGTGCCTTACACATTTTGACTATAGACGTACTTCTTTTCACTCTAAGAATACTCCTCATTGCCTTGTTTTGAATTTTTTGTAAAATCATAATCTCGTTTTGACCAAGTTAAAAGTAGAATTGAACTACAGTAATCGATATATATATATTATTGTTGTAGGCCTACATATATAAAACGTATTTATTTAACATTCCTTGTTCAACATTTCTAACATTGATTCACTCATATTTATATAGGTCTATTATTTATTAATTATTATAATTAAAACAAGTACTAATTTTGTGGAGTTATTACGCCACGTTGGTGACACAGTCACACTCGCCTAACATCATGTTTACTTTGGATAAGGTGACCATATTTTGAATATTGCAAACCGGGACAAACAAAGTGTAAGGATTACGAACTCCATGGACAAGCACGGGGTCTGGTCAGTCGAAAGAGGCGAAACATTTTTAATTCGAATTTGCGTGCAAAATGCCCAGAAAACAGCTTTCTAGTATGAATTAATGAAACATATTATATCAATACATTATTATTCATTAATTATATTATTCATTATTAATTATTAATTTTGATTAATACATATTAAGTAATTAAATGAATGTGGGTACATTGTTGTAGTCATGTTATGCCCGGTCGTATTTCGCCAGCCGCCTGTTGACGGAATAAACTCTGCTGACGGTGAGTTGAGTGAGTGCGTGAGTGTGTGAGTTCGCGTCTGCGAATGCGACCGCATGTGTCGAGGGCTAGAGAGCCGACCAGCAACTGTAAGCCCCCCCCCCCCTCCCCCCGCTCCCCCCGGTGTTACAATCGACCGCGTTGTCTTTATTGACAGAATACCAGGACCCACATTTTCCCTAAAAATTACAAACCGGTAAAAATATGTCTTTTCAATGAGTCTCCCGGGACACCGGTACAAGTGTTCCGATAACGGTACTGTACCGGTGACACGGTAGGCGCGACAGCCAATCAAATGGCTGGTTTACTGCGGTGACGCGACGGCGACAAACGGGCGATAACACGAGAAGACAAAATGAGTTGCCAGTCGACATTCACAAAAGAGCCTTCGTCACTAGTTACAGTTCCTGCCGCTTGAAGGTGTTCGTGTGCTTTTAGGTGCCGAATTGAACAATTTTGCTCGACGCAAGAATAAAATACGCCCGCTTGCGCAGTTCTCGACATTAAACACATTGCATTCCTTGTAGTATGGACGGTGTCAGTTATAGAGAACGATTAGTAAGAGAATCCCAGAACAATCGTTTGAGCCAAAGAACGAAAATAGTTCAATTGGACTAGAGAAGGAGGCAGTAGTTGAGGCAACCGGAGAGAAGAGGGCAGTGGTTGAGGCGAGAGGAGGGGGTAGTGGTTGAGGAGAGAGGAGAGGAGGGGGTAGTGGTTGAGGAGAGAGGAGAGGAGGGGGTAGTGGTTGAGGAGAGAGGAGAGGAGAGTGTAGTGGTTGAGGCGAGAGGAGGGGGTAGTGGTTGAGGAGAGAGGAGAGGAGGGGGTAGTGGTTGAGGAGAGAGGAGGGGGGAGTGGTTGAGGAGAGAGGAGAGGAGAGTGTAGTGGTTGAGGCGAGAGGAGGGGGTAGTGGTTGAGGAGAGAGGAGAGGAGGGGGTAGTGGTTGAGGAGAGAGGAGAGGAGAGAAGGGGGCAGTGGTTGAGGCGAGAGGAGAGGAGGGGGAGAGACGTGGAGGAGCTTGTGTCGCAGGAAGAGATGTACGAAGATTAGGTGCATAGCTTGGCAGGATTTGTATCCGTGGTTGCTACGCGCCTGACGTGTCATGGCGCATGTGGTTGCTACGCGCCTGTCCTGCGTCGCAGCTGTAGTATCACTAGTCGCTGAGACCTGCCGGCCACTACGCGCCTGACGTGTCATGACGCATGTGGTTGCTACGCGCCTGTCCTGCCACGCAGCTGCAGTATCACTAGTCGCTGGGCCACTACGCACTTCCTCCCGTCGTAGACCGGCAGTGGATACCGGCAAATGTGCGTCATCTTCTGTCCTTGGCTCTGATTGGCCCTCTGCATAACGCGCGCTGGGGCTGGGGCTGGGGCGGCCGTCGTAGCGGTCAAGCTACTGAAGATCTCCGCCAGGGCGAGAAGCAACAGGCAGCGCTTGCGTCGCGACCTTGGGGCGTCAGTGACGTCATGGGGGGCGGGGCGAGGCCACTCAACACTGTTGCCGCCCTTGAGGCGGGGCTGCTGGCGTGTTACGTCATGGGGGGCGGGGCGAGGCCACTCAACACTGTTGCCGCCCTTGAGGCGGGGCTGCTGGCGTGTTACGTCATGGGGGGCGGGGCGAGGCCACTCAACACTGTTGCCACCCTTGAGGCGGGGCTGCTCGCGTGTGACGTCGTGGGGGGCGGGGCGAGGCCACTCAACACTGTTGCCACCCTTGAGGCGGGGCTGCTGGCGTCGTGTGACGTCATAGGGGGCGGGGCGAGGCCACTCAACACTGTTGCCACCCTTGAGGCGGGGCTGCTGGCGTCGTGTGACGTCATAGGGGGCGGGGCGAAGCCACTCAACACTGTTGCCACCCTTGAGGCGGGGCTGCCGGCGTGTGACGTCATGGTGGGCGGGGCGAGGCCACTCAACACTGTTGCCACCCTTGAGGCGGGGCTGCTGGTGTGTGTTGTCATGGGGGGCGGGGCGAGGCCACTCAACACTGTTGCCACTCTTGAGGCGGTGCTGCCGGCGTGTTACGTCATGGGGGGCGGGGCGAGGCCACTCAACACTATTGCCACCCTTGAGGCGGGGCTGCTGGCGTGTGACGTCATGGGGGGCGGGGCGAGGCCACTCAACACTGTTGCCACCCTTGAGGCGGGGCTGCCGGCGTGTGACGTCATAGGGGGCGGGGCGTCGGAGGAATAACAAACTATTGACCTCTGTCTGCTTCTGATCCCCTGGTAGTCGGCCCCAGCTCGCAGCAGTGACGTCACGGCTGGGTGAGCCAGAGACGAGACGAACCACCTGAAACGACGTCACAGTTAGTCTGACGTTATAGATAGGAGAGGCAGTGACCAACCAAATGTCAGTGTTTGAAAAAATCACACGCTGATTGGCTCCACTCGTTCATCTATGCCATCAGCATCCACAAGGTTGTTGTGGAACCACCTGATTATCTGCCCGATCGATCAGTAACCCACCTAACCCCTCACTCCGTGCAGGCGTGTTTGATAACAATAGGGAACCTAAGTGGGCTTTGACTGGTTCCCTCGCGTCTCTCGTTGCTATTTACATTGTCTGTACTTACGGGCGCTACCGCCGGTACCAGAGAACGTACAAGAAGCACATTCACATTCAAAGAAACTGTGAACTTTCCTCTTTGCAACGTTATAAAACACTTTTTTTAAGGCCAGGGTGGCTTGAGAAAGTGGACTGTTTATATGTTATGTAAACCCCATCCATAATACATTGAGGAGGTAGAGAATACGACTTGACTGATTCAGTTAGAGATTACAACTAACTCACGTGATCATGCCTAGAGGGTTAACTGTAGGGGAAGGTATGACGTAATGCGCAACCAAACTAAAAAAAAAACGGGGGTCAACGGCCTACTTATTGAGTTATTTCGACTTAATGGTCACGCAATTCCCCTATCTTCACCATTGTAAGATTGGACAAACCTAAACCTGTTGATCAAAAACACGGTACAGTAGACCAACATGAAATTAAACTATGTAACACATTGTAGATAATTAAACACTGCGAACTCGTTTTAGAGATATTCTTGACTAAACACACGAAATAACATTGCGAAACGGGCGGGGCGCGAGGCCGACCACGGCAACACTGCGTGACGTCACGGCGGGGCCGACCAATGAAAGTTTAGGGAGCCAACTTCAAATAGTGGGTTTGCCATTTCGTTGTGTTGAGGCTTAAAGTCGATCCAATGACCCTTTACTTATAATGGTATTTGGCTGAAATTCACAACATAGGCTACACTATCGTAAGTGTGCTTTTCAATTATCTAAAAAAAAAAAACTGGGGTCACCGGCCTACTTTTTGAGTAATTTCGACTTAGGCTCGTTGGTCCAGTGGTTAGCATCCCTGCTTCCAATGCAGAAGGTGCCGGGTTCAAATCCCGCTTCAGGCAGAAGTTTTTTAACTTCTAAGGTGAATTCAATTCCATTACTTCTTGGCTTAGGAATAAGTAAACGGTGACTTTGGAGCCGTCCTAGCAACGAAGCACTCAATAAATTCAAAGTTGTTCTAAATCGGCCTTGTTGATTCTGACATTTGTCCGCAGGTGTTCGAACTCTCCAATCACTGATTCATATGTTTCGTATTTGAAATATCGATCTTTGATTGGTTATCGCTCACTCGTCGATGGGGTTCGAAACCTACAGGGTTGGTTTAGTCGCTTTATATTAAAGTCCCCCACTGCAAATCAGTTTAGTTACTGAGTGGGTAGACTCTAAATGTGAATTTATTTATTTATTTTATTTATTTACGCAATTCTCCTATCTTGACCATTGTAAGATTGAAATAAACCTACTTCGCCTGTTGATAAAAAACTCGGTACAGTTGACCAACATGAAATTGAACATGATATAATTATGTATCACATTGTGTGCAACTAATGCAACTACCTACTGCAATCTCTACGCGGAGTACACTGTAAGGCATGCTTCACACTCCCAATGGGAACTCTTACTTACCGTAAGCAGCAGTATTGAGCCCTCAATGAACATCTTCACTTGACACCGGCGACATTGAGTGTGGTGGCTAAACTAGACCACCGTAGACCAAAGCTTTGACAGCTTGTTGTTTGTCCATCAGTTTCCATTCCATTGTTGTAGTTCGGCTGTGACGTCAGTTTCAGGTTCCCTTGTGTTTCTAGAACGGATGTCAAAATATGTAGGTTTGTCATTGACCACTGGCGATTGAATATTTCGATGTTAATCGACGCCAATGACTCTTGACCTTCTCTGGAGTCATAGTTGTGTGAAGGTCAAATACAGTAATTAGGGTCATGATGGTACATCCCTAGTACATTGGGGGGCTTCAGTGGACCCGGGGATCATCCAATCACAGCCGAGATGAGGCACCGCCTTGTCAGTGATTAGTTCCCAAATAAATAAATAAAAAATAAATAAATTCCCCACTCAGTAATGAAATTGATTTTCAGTGGGGGACTTTAATTTAAAGCAACTAAACCAACCCTGTAGGCTTCGAACACCATCGACGAGTGAGCGATAACCAATCAAAGATCTATATTTCAAATACGGAACATATGAATCAGTGATTGGACAGCGCGAACACCTGCGGACAGATGTCAGAATCAACAAGGCCGATTCAGAACAACTTTGAATTTATTGAGTGCCTCGTTGCTAGGACGGCTCCAAAGTCACCGTTTACTCATTCCTAAGACAAGAAGTAATGGAACTGCATCCTTAATAGTAGTTAAAAAAAACTTCTGCCTGAACCGGGATTTGAACCCGGGACCTTCTGCATTGGAAGCAGGGATGCTAACCACTGGACCAACGAGCCTAACCTTGTTGCTTGGTCTAGGTTGGCAGCGCGCGAAATTAGGAGAGGGAATGACCTTCAAAATACTGTCATTATGGATCGCATTAAAAAAATGCTTAATTAAGCGAGCGAAGGGAGCGTCTCCACTAGACTTTTATGGCACTCGTTCTGTTTTTTTTTTTTGTTTTTTTTTTTCTTTTTTATATCTCGCGATAGCGGTTGAACGGAAATTCCGATCAAGTTGAAATTTAGACCATCTACAAGGCTCTATGTGGGCTGAATGTGTGTAGTTTTGTGGCAAAATCGTTCGTAAAGTTACAAAGTTACACTATAGTTACAAAAAAATATTTTTCTGAAACAAAATGGCGGCAAAATAAGAGATGGTCATATTTGTATAAAGATTCTTTCGGTCACGAATATGGTCATTTTATGTCGATCTGATAAGTATTGGCAAACTTACACAAAAGTTACTCGAAAATATTTTTCTGAAACGTTAACGACAAAATGTGAGGTGGCTTAATTATAGTAAATTGTCCGGTCAGGAATATATACTAATTTAAACGCGATCTGATACGTATTAGAGGCAGAAATTACATTTTCTATTGCTGTCAATAAGTGTTAGTAACGATGGCGGACCGCGTAGAAAACACTATACGAAATGACAACGAATCTTAGCAACGCACATTGCACGACATTCAACAATGTCGGGAAGTACAACAGCTATATAAATAAGATGTAGATGTAATTTAGATTAATTAGAACGAATCAATTTAATAGAATATACTCAGGTTCTCTCACAAATCGATACTTTGTGTGACAATTATACGTAATTTTCAAATGACTGACAGACAGACCCTGAAACTTACATAATTATCTCAAAATGTGTGGTATGTCACGCAGGTATGTTTATATACGCTGAAAGTAGATGTGATTGAGATTAATTAGAAGATATCAAGTAAAGTGAATATACTCAGGTTCTGTTAGAAATCGATACTTTGTGTGGCATTACGTAATTTTCAAATGGCGGTAGACCAGCTTTACTTATTTAGACTGATCGAAAAAAAACTGTCCGGAAATAAATCGATCAAAAAAAGCGGACCGAAAATTGTCTTTGTGTAGGGACTGTACGTAGGCACAAAATGTCGGTTATACCAACCCCGCTCACAATGTCTTCTATCATGCAGTCTACTTTCGATCAGTTTTTTTTTATTAGTTTATTTTCGAGGGATGTTTTTTTCCTTTTTCATTTCCGAGCAAATGACTTTCCCAGCTGCCTGACATCCCTCGAAAGTTAGGAAGGTTAGGGGGTCTGGTTGATCCTAGCTGCCCAACTTCCCTCGAAAGTTAACTGATCTAAAAAAACTGTTTGAAAAAACTGTGCGAAAGTAGACTTCATGATCGAAGACCACGTTTTATTTTTATTGTAAGCGGGGTTGGTATAACCGTCATATTGTGCCTACGTACAGTCACTACACGAAGAAAATTTTCGATGAGTTTTTTCGGTCGGATTTTTTCGATCCCTTTTTTTCGATCAGTTTATTACGGTCAATTTTTTTTTCGATCAGTCGAAATAACTACTAAAGGTAACGAGCCTATCTATACCCGAAGTATATTGCATTCAAGTCTGGAGGTATTTCACAGTCATAATTTACCCAGCAAGCGCATCTACTTTAGCCGAGCGGTATTTTGCTCACGCGTATAATCTTTTCTAGGAGTGTAAACGAAGTTAATACAAATGACTACATTTATTGTTTAATCAGGAACTGGCTCAGTGCGTGACATTATGAACAGCACGTCACCACACACTGTTCATAATGTACCTCCTCCTGCAGTGACGGACCCCGATCATGTTTTACATGTATATATCAGAATTGTAATATTAAAATATATTTTCCCTCTCAGAAAAACGAACCGACAAACTATTAATAGCAATATTTGGTAGGAAACCAGCCCAGGGAACTGTTCTTGACCCTAGGTGACTAGGTAATTAGGAATAGTGGGGAAAGAATGTCTAAATGATGTTTAAATCCAACAATATGTTTCACTTATTTTGTTACTGATTGGTAACACACATGACTATATTTCAGTTTTATGGTTCAACAACAGGTTAACAAATTAGCTATGTTAGGTGTTGTAATGCGTCATACCGTCTCGTGGCAGCGTTGACCTTGATACCGCGCTGCAAGGTCTACTTGATCTCCGCCTAGCGGAGGCTCGTCGAACTTGCTAGTTCGACGAGCCTCCGCTAGGCGGAGATCAAGTAGACCTTGGATAAACCCTAACTAACATCGAGCAGGCAACTAACATCGAGCAGGCTGTGGTATGATCAGTGATCACGGTCCCTTCGGTTTCCGCGTGGTCGTGGTCTTCTTTGGCCGCTTGGAGGTTGTCGCAGTCTGAGCGCTCTGTTGTTTCAACGGAGACACCTTGAGGGGGGCCCGCCCCAGTGGCGTAGCGGCGTCCGCCTGCTGCATCAGTGGCGCGACCCTCAGTGGCGCCTGGACCAGTGGCGCGGCCACCAGTGGCGCCGCCGTGGTCGTGAACAGGTCGGCCAACGTCAGAGCGAGAAGCAGCCCCCCCAGGCAACGCTTGTTGGGGGTGGGGGCGGGGGCGGCGGGGTCAACTTGGGGGCTGGGGGCAGCTTGCACGACCACCTGCAACATATACGAGCGATCACGACTTGATGTGAAATCTAAAAATGTGTTTTTAATTTGTATATATATATATATAATATATTTACCATTTCTTTGGTCTACGCTTTAGGCAATTTTACGCGCAGTTTAGTGGGCGCTGACATCTTGTGCGTCCTCAATACACACTACACAGCCTTCTCGACGGGTCAATCCGCGATAGAACCTGGGATCGAACCAATGATATTCAACAGCTATAGTAGGTATAGTAGGCCTACTATAGCTGTTGATAACATTAGATTGAACCGACGTTCAAGAAAGCTGTGCCTCAATGCAATATACGGCAAAATTATTTTAAACTATCCGAGAAGACTGTGTATTCAAGAACGGTTGCAATGCCGGCGGGAAGTTGAAAGATGGCGAAAATATAACCAGGACATTCTCAAAATATTCTTTTTTAAATTGGCCTAACTTTTACAGAAACACATTTTTGAACTGTTTTAATAAATACAAACATTTTCACATTGCCACGATGAAAGTTAAAGTTTGGTGAACATTGCAATGTTGAACCCGTGTGAAAGAGAACAAACGTCTTATTTGCCCCGTAAGGAAACTCACCCCCACTGTGGACTAGAGTTAACAAGCCCCCCACTGCAAGAAGAAAACAAAATGTCGGACACTCACCACGAGCTGCAGCAAAGCCACAAGACTCAACACGTTGCAAACCTTCATGATGTCGGTGCAAGACTGAAACCTTCCTTCCTCAGCCTTTCTGTACCTCTGACCGCTCGTTACCAACCTTCCGAGAAGAAACGTCACGGGTAGTTGGCGACATTGGGAGATCAATATCTGAATCAGTCATCTAATTCGAAATTACGTGGTTATAGTTTTTTGTGTCAACTATTGTGAATGTCAATGTGTACATTGCTATTAAAATCGCATTAGTCACACATGGCTGTAAGTTCAAAGTCAACTTTGCCTAGATCAGTAGGTAATGTCATTGCTAATCATTTTGTTGAAGTCTAGGCGGTTTTTCAACTTTGCCTAAATCAGTAGGCAATGTTCCCTATATTCCAAACCCAATGATGTCATTGCTAATCATTATGTCCAAGACTAGGCGGTTTAAATATGATCTACGAACGTGCTTGTTTTTGTATTAATGAATAGTACATATTTTAAATGTTACACTTATTTTACCTTCTTCAAGATATATATTAAGTATTCTCAGGCTTACGAAATGCAGCCACTTAAGTTGAAAATGTACTGGAATGAGGCCCCACCTCATTCCAGTACATTTTCAAACTTAGCCCCGGTGTTAGTCAATAGCCAATCAGGAGACAGCAATTGAGACGCCGATCGAAGGAAGACATTGTTGAAAAAACGAGACAAAATAAAAACAGTCCAATAACCTCAAAACGTCCACAAATTTCTCAATAAAACTACATATTTACATATGTAGGACCTATATAATGTACTATAAATACACAAAATTGTTTATAAACTTCAATAAACACATAAAGTAACGTATCCAAGAAATAGGGTATTCTCAATAAAGAATTGAAATGTGACATTTGTGAAACCATACACACGAGCATTGGCAAAATGGCGGCATTTCAAAGTATTGTTGAGATAACTCTTCTTAACCCTACTATCAGACAGGGTCATATTTGCCTCCGAATTATGCAGGGAAGCCTGTGTAGGAGTTAACCCCGGGGTAGGCTAAAGAGGGTATGGACATGCCCATAACCCTACACTGGCCATCCTGTCCTTCCATGGGACAGGAAAACAACAATTAAAAAAAAAAAATTAATTAACCCCGGGGTCATTTTAACACGGGGTTTGCGAGAGCCCCTGGCGGCAAGTTATAGAACTAGCAGCGCCTACTCGTACGGCCTCGGCGTGCGACTGTCTTTAACAACTGCAGCCACCTGGCGGCAAGTTATACAACTAGCAGCGCCTACTCGTACCGGTAGGGTTCCCAACCGTCCCGGTTTCGCCGGGACAGACCAGGAATGAAAGATCTTGTCCTGGTTGAAATTAAACTGATTCCGGGACGGCAAATGTCCCGGAATTACATGAAAGTGTCTTACTTCTGCCGCGACCCCGCGCCGCCCGAAATGTGAGCTCGAAACGAGCAGAGAGAATGGATAATAAATTAATGTGAGCATAGTTTCCAAAGTTGACTTTTCAAATGCACTATGTTTCAATAAAAATACTAAATAGGTACATCTAGTATTTACCCTATTAGGCTATTAATATTGTTATAGCAACACAATAATTAATAAAACAACAATCTCAGACAGGCACGTGAACTCCTAATTTCTAATTACCTACGAAAGATTTTTGTTCAAAAGAAAAATTCTTGATTTCTCGTCAAGCAGTAAAAACATGTTATTAGAACGTAAATCATGAAAAAAGGTTCCAAAAAATTTCGCCTTCGGCGATAGGCCTCCGGCGGGCCTTCGGCAGTGTCACGTGAGCCATTCCCTTTTCATGTGCTATTTGTCCCGGAATGTTATTTTGCAGAGTTGGGAACCCTACACCGGCCTCGGCGTGCGACTATGTACCTGGCGGCAAGTTATAGAACTAGCAGCGCCTACTCTACTCGTACCGGCCTCGGCGTGCAACTATGTGTCACAACTGCAGCCATCTGGCGGCAAGTTATAGAACTAGCAGCGCCTACTCGTACCGGCCTCGGCGTGCGACTGTGTCCTACAACTACAGCCATCTGGCGGCAAGTTATAGAACTAGCAGCCACAACTGCAGCCATCTGGCGGCAAGTTATAGAACTAGCAGCGCCTACTCTACTTGTACCGGCCTCGGCGTGCGACTGTCTCACAACTGCAGCCATCTGGCGGCAAGTTATACGACTAGCAGCGCCTACTCGTACCGGCCTCGGCGTGCGACTGTCTCACAACTGCAGCCATCTGGCGGCAAGTTATACGACTAGCAGCGCCTACTCGTACCGGCCTCGGCGTGCGACTGAGAAAGGAACGAGTGGCAATTTGAAAATCGTTCGAAACTTGATAAACCTCGTCCCCACTTGTTAGGTTCTTTAGGGCGGGATGCACAGTCGAAGTAAGGACGGGGAGCGCTGCGGGTCAACCTGTTGTAGGTAGGGGGGGGGGGGGGGAGGGGGAAGTGTACAATCATGTCCTCATTCAACCTGGTCCTATTGGACTCGCCTATTTTACTAAGCATGGAACTAGTTACGTATTAGCAACTTTACTAGTATTGTCCTGCTTCCTTAGCAGTATCCTCAGCCCACATAGACTAAACTTTAGCCGAGGCAAAGCTGAGAACGCCGAAGGGTATTTTTCACTGCATTTATAATAAGTTGTTTGTACAGCCTGAGTGCGACCCCAGTTTCCTTAAAATTGTTGGGTCTGAACTGTCAAAAAGTAATCAAATCTAATCATTTGTTTGTTGTGTGGACGCCTATTATTTGACTAGATATTGGGTTTCCAAGAAATGTGCGCATGGTTGAACTTCTGTTATGGCTTCTGGTAATGAATTCGGGGATTGTGCCCCATGTTTGTGCAAGTCAGATAGTTGGTAGGGGTGTACATCATTTGTGAAATGCCAAGACCGACGAAAGATCAACTGATTTTCTTGTTCTCAACTAAGCCACGGACCCACTGTAATCTAAACCATTTACAAGAGGAAGGAAGGAATGTTTGTAGTGATTGGACACACCAAGGAAATGAACAACACAACAAAATCCTTTCAAATATTAAATTTTATTTCTCCGTGCAATTAAAAACGTCATAGTAAAAACACGTTTGTCGTAACAAACAAGTTACAAATCAATACACCTATATTATCTTATTCTTGTACGATCAAACCCTTACATAACGGGTCAAGGTCGTGTATGTATCCCCTGGCGGGGGGTTGGCCAACTCGCAAGTCAGGTCTTCGCTCTCAAGATCGGTTAAACAGTTTTGTCTTCTGTTTTACCGATCTTGATCAAAATCACGGAGGATTCAATCACGCAAAATAACAAATTGCGTTATATATGAACACTTGGTATGTTTTCTGGCAATTATACATTCTTAGGTCATCAAATTGATATAAAGATGGCAATTTGTTCTGAATGCCACGACCGACGACCTGATATAGTAAGTGAGACATAGATTGGCGATGCCACAGCTTTCAGCGCTCCGATCGCCTGGCTTTATTTGCCCGTTCTCACATTTGGTGTTTAGTGAGTATAGTGAGTTTAGCAAACATCCGCCAGGGAATTCATTACGCTTGACAACAAAGCACTCAGATTCATACAGGTAACCCACAAACAACTCAACAAGGAAGATACCACACATACACACACATTAAGTACATTCTTTTCTATTTTATATCATTGGAACCGTTTTAGTTATTTTTATATAATTTATATAACAGAATACCACCGATTGCGTCTTTATTTACAAATACAAAACTTAAAAACATTTCCATCGTATCGCTATTGCATCGTAACGAACACAAAAACACTTAGAAAATAACATTTAAAATAAAGGAACATTATAAATTTTATTTACCATATTCGCTACCTACTTAAGTATAATATCCCGCGGAGTGTTTTTCACCTTCCACATTCGGAATATTATTTATTTATTAAATTATACCCATTAAAATATTCACCGTTCGTGCGGTAAACATTCACTAAAGCTCCAAGAGGCCAAGTCCTCAAGTTCCTTCAATCTAGATATATTTACTAGTACAAAGATCAATACATATTCCTCCTGATCAAATCACTTAGGTTTATACTATACCCATACGTAGGATTGCATAATAATCTTAACAGAGAAAACCTTTCACAGTAATAATTAGTGATTCATTATAAATGTTTTACAACAATACTTTTGGTAATAAGTCGTTAGTTTTATTAAGAGTTCTTTGTTATTGGAATTAAGGATTATCATTTAAATGACAGTAAAGTAGTTTTGCATTGATTTTAGGTTAGAAATAATTATAATGATGCGTGTTCTGTGTGGCGAGTAAATGATGTGTTCACCCGTCTTTTGAATGTTGAATTTCCAAAACGTTGCCTAGAGTGAAAGCAATTGATAAATGCATCTTAAGCTCTGGTCTATTTGTCCCAGCGATAGTTGCTAGATGGAACTACCTGTTGCTATACCCGACACTAGACGAGTGTAAGGCAAACGAAGGCACCGTGGTTTCCTTCTTGGGTAATAATACCACAACAACTGGACGTAGGTTACTTGCGTTAACTTAGTTGTGTTTGAGCCTTCTTTATCGGTATAAGTTATCATGATTGTGTCACAGCCAGTGGCTATCATGGCCAAACACTGACAGTATGAATCTCTTGCTA
This sequence comes from Isoperla grammatica, assembly GCA_945910005.1. Lineage (NCBI taxonomy): Eukaryota > Metazoa > Arthropoda > Insecta > Plecoptera > Perlodidae > Isoperla > Isoperla grammatica. The sequence goes on from OX246744.1 coordinate 46,152,944, forward strand.
GCTAATAACTGGAGCACAGAATGCATTCTCCTTGCTACAGCCGCGCGCAAGCAACGTATAAACCAATAGAAACTGTTCAGACATCTTCGGTGAAGCCAAACGTATCAACCAATAGAAACTGTTCAAGCATCTTCGGTGAAGCCAAACGTATCAACCAATAGAAACTGTTGAAACATCTTCGGTGAAGCCAAACGTATCAACCAATAGAAACTGTTGATCATCTTCGGTGAAGCCAAACGTATCAACCATTAGAAACTGTTCAGACATCTTCGGTGAAGCCAAACGTATCAACCAATAGAAACTGTTCAGACATCTTCGGTGAAGCCAAACGTATCAACCAATAGAAACTGTTGATCATCTTCGGTGAAGCCAAACGTATCAACCAATAAAAACTGTTGACACATCTTCGGTGAAGCCAAACGTATCAACCAATAGAAACTGTTCAGACATCTTCGGTGAAGCCAAACGTATCAACCAATAGAAACTGTTCAGACATCTTCGGTGAAGCCAAACGTATCAACCAATAGACACTGTTTAAACATCTTCGGTGAAGCCAAACGTATCAACCAATAGAAACTGAAGCCATTCGGCAAGTTTGGACGTGATTATCGTACTCCAAAACATTACCAAAACCATATTAGGTTGCAGAACTGTAGGAAATCAATATTGTTTTAGTGAAAGACCTTTGGTATTTATTTCCTACATTTCAATCAAAATTATTCAGTGATCTGAACCAAAACCAGATATAATAGCTAAACCTTCCGTAAACCAACACAAGGAACGCTGCAATCGAAACACGGATGTTTATCATACACACAATGTCTAACTATTACATAACTTGCTACGATCTTATACATTATATCACTATAACAATACTGATACTATACAAACATTGAGTTACCGTTTCTCCATTATATATAATTAGATTGTAAAAAAAAACACGGTGAAATTGAAAACTTTTTAAAACGTAACACCAGGAACTTTTATGAAGATCGTCTATTAACATTATTTACAATAGTTGGTATATTATATTTCATTAATATACCTCGTTTCTAACTTACAACAGTTAAAATACTAGCCCATTTCACCAAAATAAATATAGTAATTATATATAGACGAAAACCTTTTTTTTTTACACCATTGAGCTTTGTGGCTGATGAAATCCACAATTGTTTAGGCCATTCATTCATTCACTCATTCGTTGCGTCATTCTCAGCACATAGGATCGTTGTTTTCGTCTGACGAAGGTAGACGGGATTACGCCGAAATTGCACATTACCTTTAGGACACGAAACAAATTAGTAATAGTAACATTCTGTATCGTAAGTTACGCTTGCAGCATCAAAACTATCCTTGATATAGACAGGTATAAAAAATGATCTTGCCTTTGCTTATGACGTCTCAGCAGCCATTATGATGTCATATATGCTTTTACATAACCTAGAAGACGACGTGTGTATGACTTTTTAATTATATTAAATCAATGTTTAGAATTAAATAGACGTATGAATGTTTTAAGACAAAAAAATCACAAATTACCAAATTAATTTTATTTAAAAACACGCCTAATCCGAAATAAGATGTTTGTTTCTATAAAAATTGGGCTTCAACTGTTTTTGTCCATGGCAGCATAATCATATTACCAAGATGGCCGCCATGCGCACAAAGGTTTTAAGGTTCGTTGAAACGTTCACTCTTTCATCTTTGCTGGCTAACTTCTTTGTTTTACACAATGGTTTTAGCAGTAAAGAACTAAACAAACAAAAATAGCAAAAGAGTCAACGTTTTAGCACATAGTTGGTATACTCAGTGAGTGATAAATTAGATCCTTCCATGATTCGGTAATAATAGTATAGGCCTATACTGTATTCACTAAACAATGTTCGTTCAAGCGAGGCTTATCCACATGATAAGGTTTCGTCTTAGAAATCGGAGAGTTGAGTCAAGCAGTGACTTGTTTATGGTTCCTATGGAGTAGGTTCTTCTTAGGGAAAATAACATGGGATAAAACAAGTCCGTAGCAACAAATCCTCTACATAACTTGACAGTTATCTGTGCATACGGCCCAAGTGTTACTATTGACGTCACTTGGTTGCTATGATGATAGAAACTGTTCGCTTAGTGTTACTATTGTCGTCACTTGGTTGCTATGGTGATAGAAACTGTTCGCTTAGTGTTACTATTGACGTCACTTGGTTGCTATGGTGGTAGAAACTGTTCGCTTAGTGTTACTATTGACGTCACTTGGTTGCTATGGTGATAGAAACTGTTCGCTTAGTGTTACTATTGACGTCACTTGGTTGCTATGGTGGTAGAAACTGTTCGCTTAGTGTTACTATTGACGTCACTTGGTTGCTATGGTGATAGAAACTGTTCGCTTAGTGTTACTATTGACGTCACTTGGTTGCTATGGTGGTAGAAACTGTTCGCTTAGTGTTACTATTGACGTCACTTGGTTGCTATGGTGATAGAAACTGTTCGCTTATTGACGTCACTTGGTTGCTATGATGATAGAAACTGTTCGCTTCTAGAGTGTCTTCTAAACAGAACGGCGAGCCACGTAGAGAGAAAGAAACCACAGCCACCTATAGTCGTGTTTATGTCTTGTAAGATGCAACCAGTCTATGCTATTGGCTAGTGATTACGTCATCATGAAATGTTGTTGGTGGCACTCATGACACTCGAACCAAACTTCACATATTTTGTGTGGAGGTCTATGACGTCAGTTGTTGAGGTTGCTGAGACACGTCAGTTGTCCGTGGCGGCCTGTGACGTGCCCGGCTGTTGTTGATCTGTGTTGCTATGGCAATGGAGGCAGTGCGAGCACATCACACAGTTGCCAAGGCGACGCGATAAGGCGACCTTGAGCTTCAAGGCCGGCCCCAGTTTCATCCCCATCGTGTTAGTTAGGTGGTCCTCCGTCAGCAGAGGGAGGGAGCTGCCATCTATGCGCTCCGCACGGAAGTTCTGTAACAAACAAACAAAACACGACTGTTAGTTCTTCAGAATGACACTTGATTTGATGTTATAGTGGACCCAAGATTACTTAACACCTGCTTTCGTCACATCCGGGGCAGTCGTAGCCAACCAGCGAGCCGCCCGAGACACACCCGCGCTAATACCGATCGCTGATTGGCTACGAACCAGTCGCCTGTGACGAAAGCATGTGTATTGGGACAACTATATTCACACATTGTGAGGCAATGAGTGGTATACTGGTGTTACACTTTGGATTGAAATTTACAATGATATATCACTGATAGAGATGGTTCAGCGATAAGACGTGTAACATGTAACAGAATATCTATACCCTTGGAATAGTATTACTTAGATTGCGTTACATGTCGCGAAGCGAACTTTAGAAGAAAACGTGTGGTCTCAAAATAACCTTAACCTAACGTAACCTAACTTATCCTAACCTAACCTAACCTAACCTAACCTAACCTAACCTAACCTAACCCAATGTAACCCAATGTAACCTTAGTATAACGTAGCTTAACCTTTTCTTTGTTCGCAACGTGTAACGGCTGCTTGAGTGAGCGCGGGTATTAGTAATGATGGGCTATGCGTAAAGATATTCCAATACACCGGCTGTGTTCCGACGGGGTGTGTCACGAGGATCACGCTGTGTTCCGACGGGGTATGTCACGAGAAGCCTCTAAAAGGCTCCGAGCGCCGAAACGTTGATCTAGAGATCTCAAACACGAAACGTTACCGTCGCCGCAAATACCCGTCTTTACGAATATTATTGTGTGAGCTCCGTTGGTTGGTCGGCCGACAATGTCGTCAGCCGTCACGACGAGCGCCCCCCCCCCCCCCCCCTCCCCCCTCCAACCACGCCCATCACCGACATCAATATCAATTATTAGACGGAATTACTGTCTAGGTTCAGGTCTACGCTACACTTCTACTTGGGGAGTTCTGCTATATCACACGACAGGAGTTCAAAATTCTTTAGGATGGTTTTGGTTTGGGTAATTGTGGTACAGTGCATATTTTATAGGTATATAATACATATGTGTATTGTGTATTACTAGTTTTTTTGAAACGTTCTTGTTATAATAGGACCGACACCTGTAAAGAATGACAATTCTCGAAATGTAAATGGTCAATTGATTGATATTTGGGCTTAACGTATCATATATGAAGATGAAATAAGGGGTGCTTGGAGGAAAGGGGCAAATTTGAGGGTGGTATGATAGAGGAAGGGGGAGGAAAAGGGAGTGGTGAGGATGTGGACTGCATTTCGTCTGACTTCTCCTCCTCGACCTAGGGTGGCCCTACCAGAAGCAAACGCTTCCGAGGGCATAGCCCTCAGCAAAGCGCACAAACCTGCCCACCACGATAAGGTAGCAGTCCCCGGGCAGGGGTAAATGGTAAAGATGCTAAAGCTAAATGCCACACGTCCAACAATCATACCAATATTTGAAAGATTTAAATTCATTATTTAGCTGATTAGAAAAAAAACAATCCCGGTTATGAACAACTTTTTCAATATATCTGAAAGCGTCCTCAGGATATCAACGAAATAGCGTCCCAATTAGTTCCTCGGGCGTCCGCGCGCTCGACGCAGATGGAGCCACCGTCGCCCTCATTGTTGTGCTAATGAACTCCTAATCGTTACTAATTAGCTCCACTAGGTAGCGCAGCGAGCAGTCGGAAACACAGTGGCGGACCAGAGGCTAATGAGGCTCTAGCCCAGGGCGCCGACATCCACAACGAAGCTTCCAAATGTCTCGTGAAAGATTCCCACTCACTGTCCTTTGATTATAACCGAAGAATTGTTAATAATACTTGTTCGAAAGCGCCGTTCTTTGCCAAGGTTTGTAAGAAAGACTACCGACAATATAAAGACGCGCAGAAATACAATGTAGGAATATATCTCGTTCATATAACAGAAAAAGTGAAAATCGGGCTAAATTTGTGCGACTGGTGCGTCTTTTCTGTTGTTGTGCATTGTTGTTCTAATTGTTAAAACGCCGGTATTTCTTCCGTACAACTGACCAGGTTTCTACTAACTTTCGTTTGTGTATTCCTTTGGGAGATAGATTACGTACGCAGTACATACACTTTATCTGATTATTTATCTGTAACTTCCACTTTTTTGTTACAAATAGTATGTTTTTTGATAGTTAATTTCCATTTTTAAAATACATTGTTGTACATGTGAATCACGTTAGATATGGCAATATGGCGTACGAGCGAGAGCACAATTACCCCTTCTTCAAATTTGAAGAAGGGGTAATTTATTATTTGGGTATAAATTACTAAAGGTTAGGGGGAATGTTGATCTAGAACCCCAATAAAGGGAAATGAAGTAGGCCTAGACCTACACGGAGAAAAAAAGTGAAAAAAAAGTTAGTAGAAACCGGATCAGTTGTACGGAAGAAATACCAAAACGCCATCTAGCACTGCCACGAATCACGAGTGAAGATTGCCGGGGCTGGAGTCGACGCCGGCCCCTGCGCACACGATGCTCGCGTGATGGATGCGCCGCTAGTTACAGCTCCCGCCACGCGAGCGCTCAGAGCAGGCTGCAATCATCATTAATCATGCGCGCGCAGCTACTTACACTATTGTTGACTACAGCGATTAGTGCGGCCGGACGGCGAACCTGTTTGCGCACCTGTTCCACATGTCTTCTGTGACTCGCCATTGCCATAAACTATGAAGATCCTCATTCAATTGAGACTTATACTACTATTCAGATATTATTAATGACCTAACGAACACAAAACATTGTTCCCAAACAGAGGACAGTGGAGGGTTGTGTCTCAAACTGTCAACAAATCATAATGAATGCTAAAGTATCCGACGTCTTCATTGTGTGACAGTAAATATAAATACGTTTGGTCTCCCATCTACGGGACCCTGAATAGCGTCGAATGGAACAACGTCGATCATGTGTTCTGCGTGCTCAAGTATAAGCATAACATAAAAAAGTAGACCTTATATCCCGGAACAAAGTCGAATCTTTTTTGGCGTAAATCCTCCGGAAGATCTTTGATATTTATTTTTGTCTTTATCAACTTTATCTTTATTCTTTATTTGTTTAGACAGATACAATAGAAAGTGAATAACTAGTGTTAATTAATGAAGTGCTAAAATTTAAATACAAATGTCACACAGGCCTACATACAACATACAACAACACAAACAAATAGAGAAATAAATATATAGAAATGTCACAACATCCCTGCCACGAATCTGCACCCCGAGAGGTAAAGGCAGCGCAAAGTCGCCCCAACCCTCCAGCATTGGTCACCCCAGAGTCAACCTGGACACGGCTACAAACGCAAATAGCAATGGATGTTGGCGTCAATACCCTAATATATCTGTTTCAAGTAGATGGATGGACCAGAGAAGTTAGAATAATCGCGTCGCGTTAACTTGCAAGGTGTTGTCGTCACGGATTATGTAATAGTGAAGTGACGCGTGTAACAACTACCAACCTAAATCTAGTTGCATCCCGTTCTTCTGCCTCAGGTATTGTAGTGATAATATTGTCCGCCTGTTGTCACACGTGGTGGGGTCGCATTCCATTCACGGTTGGTGCAGTCAATGCGGTGGACAATAACAATGCAGGTATCGTGAATACCGTTGAAATAGACCGTGTGGAGCGACCGTCTCTTCTCAGAATTTTAGGGGACACCTCGCTTCTTACGGCGTTGCCAGTATACTATTGGTATTGGCTTCGGCTATTTCATGTCAACGTTACCCTTTCGAAACGCCACGCTATGGTTTGATCAAGACTCTTTGCCCGCGTGCAACAAGGCTCATCGCGAGGCACGCACCTGCATGGTCAGTCCCTCCTAAGCGCCGGGGGCCCGGAAGCCATTGTAAAACTGAGATCGCGTTCGCCGCGTCGAGGTTTTTGTTTTGTGGTTGACCTCTGGGGGGGTCAGACCGAGCCCGCCTCGTCCGTGTGCGCACGCAACTACCCCCCCCCACACACACACATACTTGCAGCCGCTGAACCACTTTACACGGGATCGAGAACAACTTACAACTCTTACAATCGAACAAACCGTAAACGTGAAAATAATAAGGTTAAAGTTGAGAATACTGAAGACCGGAATTTAAACACCCTGACAACTATTTGTTCTCCGGACAACTTGTTCTCAACCTTAACAATATGTGAACTTTATAGTTATGTTAACACAAGTTGATACATAATATTATAATTTATCTGCATAATATAATACTTGAAATCAGATAACATACACAATAATAATACGAAATCATCATATCACCAATAATAAAAAACAATAAAAATAATAATAATAATAATAATAATAAAAATAATGTGGACAATGATATATTAAGTAGTTCTAAGTAGATTTTAATAAGGTAAACACATGGAAATACTTGACATTTGTGTCCGTACAACATGTTTATGCCGGTTTTGACCGAGTTTGTATGTATTGCAACAATAAAATAATAATAATAATAATAATAAAAATAATAATAATAATAATAATAATATATATATATATCTCTGGCTCCTGTTTCCAATTTAAGTTAGGTCAGGGGGTGGCTATAGCCACCAGGATTCTAGGGCACTTCAAGAGCTCCTAATTCCGGCTTGCCAGGCCTGTCATGTCCTCTTCAAATTCACTCTCTTTTCTTCCCACCAATAATGATCATAATCAAAATTATAGTTGACAATTTTTCACTACAGCAACAACTACCCAAAAGTTTGAAAATTATTAAAGTTTCGAAATGATAATAGTTATCGAGTCAGTCATTATATTCCAATCCTGTCAATGAATAAATATGGTTCACTTCCAACGTTCATTAATGACGATATCAAACTTGACAGAACGTACAACAAAACTTAATTGTTTCCATGTCCTGATTTCAACGACAGACGCAACTCTTTATCTGGGCCCCTCCTGCCATATGCCATATGCCATAATATGCCATATGCCATAATACACTTTCATCTGTCCGCTCTATTTGTGCCAGCGGATCTATAAACATTTGTATTTCGTGATTATAAGCCAGATGTTTCGCTCTACTAAGTGACGCTTCAACTTCGCCTAAAAGCAATTGGATGTTTAGTAAAAATGTTTGGCAAACAATATTGGTATAAAATGTTACACTTAATGAATCCGACAGAGCCTAAGTCGCCTATTTAAGTCGCTTTGTGAGTAGATGGATTTGAACTTGGATAGTGCGAGTGTAAAAATCACGCGAGATTAGCGTCTAAAATTATATATCAAGAATGATAATCCAACTAGAAAAAGTAACGAGAGTATATTGTAAATCACTTCTAATATAAGAATCATTAGGGTTGTTCTGTTTGTTAGATTTTCATTTCTAGCTAAATAAATGACACAAATAATATTAACTAATCTGCCTACTAATTAACAACATGGGTCAAACACATTAGGTCACTGTGTTTACAGGCATTTGAAGGTTGATCAGGTAAAACATATTACACTGCAAACCAAGCGGCTCGTAGAATAAGCGCGCCTACCCACTCATTCAACTCTCCATGCTGATCTATCTCTTTACAAGCGGTCATAGTATTTGTGCAAAGCAGTGCTTTCCAGCCATCAAGTTGACGGTTTTGGTCAGTTTTACGGAGGGACGGGTTTTTTTTAAATGTTACATTTTGCCAATGTTGCTCATAAGAAACGCGTAATGCTTCAACTGAAGGGGTGGAAGGGGTGAATATCCCTCAGTTTCGTCCTTGGCAGTTTTGTTCTTTTATCTTGGTGGGTCCTTCATTTTTATATCGTCAATCCGTGAACTGATTCGAACTATCTCCTGCGCCATTAATTAATTATACATTTCTGAATTAATTGTTTACAGAAATAACAATCAAAGACGATTAGAATAAATATAAGTGTTTGAATTCTAAACTGGTACCAAAAAAGCAAATTAGAGTCATTAATAACTTTTTCTATAACTAGAAGCGTTCTCGTGATATCGATAAAATACCGTTAACGGTAAAGGGTAGTCTCACTGTACAAACCGCGCCAAATTAACGATTTTAATTTATATTTAGAGAACACTACACAATATTGAAAAAGTGATGATTGAGCGAAACTTGGTTTCGTAAGAGCTACAATTTGAATTAATAAAATTTCAAATATTGTTATCATTATGGTTGTTATTTAAAAAATCAATTAATAATTAATTCCTTAATTGGTTTCTCAAATAACAACAGTAATGATAGAAATTTTTGAAATTTTGTCAATCCAGATTGTAGCTCTTACGAAACCAAGTTTCGCTCAATCATCACTTTTTTAATGTTGTGTAGTGTTCTCTAAATATAATTAAAATAGTTATTTGGCGCGGTTTGTACAGTGAGACTACCCTTTACCGTTAATGTTGTGTGGTAGCCATTGAAGTTGAGGCAGGTGGTACATTGTCTTAGCGTGAACTGGCTGTAGCGGCCGGGCCGGGCGTGTCGGGTCGAGTGTTAAAGCAGGTGGTGCATTGTCTTAGCGTGAACTGGCTGTAGCGGCCGGGCCGGGCGTGTCGGGTCGAGTGTTAAAGCCGGCCGGAGGACAGAAGCAGGTGGTGCATTGTCTTAGAGTGAACCAGCTGTAGCGGTCGGGCCGGGCGTGTCGGGTCGAGGGTTAAAGCAGGTGGTGCATTATCTTAGCGTGAACCAGCTGTAGCGGCCGGGCCGGGCGTGTCGGGTCGAGGGTTAAAGCCGGCCCGAGGACAGAAGCAGGTGGTGCATTGTCTTAGAGTGAACCAGCTGTAGCGGCCGGGCCGGGCGTGTCGGGTCGAGGGTTAAAGCAGGCCCGAGGACAGAAGCAGGTGGTGCATTGTCTTAGAGTGAACCAGCTGTAGCGGCCGGGCCGGGCGTGTCGGGTCGAGGGTTAAAGCCGGCCGGAGGACAGAAGCAGGTGGTGCATTGTCTTAAGGTGAACCAGCTGTAGCGGCCGGGCCGGGCGTGTCGGGTCGAGGGTTAAAGCCGGCCGGAGGACAGAAGCAGGTGGTGCATTGTCTTAGAGTGAACCAGCTGTAGCGGTCGGGCCGGGCGTGTCGGGTCGAGGGTTAAAGCCGGCCCGAGGACAGAAGCAGGTGGTGCATTGTCTTAGCGTGAACCAGCTGTAGCGGTCGGGCCGGGCGTGTCGGGTCGAGGGTTAAAGCCGGCCGGAGGACAGAAGCAGGTGGTGCATTGTCTTAGCGTGAACCAGCTGTAGCGGCCGGGCCGGGCGTGTCGGGTCGAGGGTTAAAGCCGGCCGGAGGACAGAAGCAGGTGGTGCATTGTCTTAGAGTGAACCAGCTGTAGCGGCCGGGCCGGGCGTGTCGGGTCGAGGGTTAAAGCCGGCCGGAGGACAGAAGCAGGTGGTGCATTGTCTTAGCGTGAACCAGCTGTAGCGGCCGGGCCGGGCGTGTCGGGTCGAGGGTTAAAGCAGGCCCGAGGACAGAAGCAGGTGGTGCATTGTCTTAGAGTGAACCAGCTGTAGCGGCCGGGCCGGGCGTGTCGGGTCGAGGGTTAAAGCCGGCCGGAGGACAGAAGCAGGTGGTGCATTGTCTTAGAGTGAACCAGCTGTAGCGGCCGGGCCGGGCGTGTCGGGTCGAGGGTTAAAGCCGGCCGGAGGACAGAAGCAGGTGGTGCATTGTCTTAGAGTGAACCAGCTGTAGCGGCCGGGCCGGGCGTGTCGGGTCGAGGGTTAAAGCAGGTGATGCATTGTCTTAGCGTGAACCAGCTGTAGCGTCGGGCCGGGCGTGTCGGGTCGAGGGTTAAAGCCGGCCGGAGGACAGAGGCAGGTGGTGCATTGTCTTAGAGTAAACCAGCTGTAGTCGGGCCGGGCCGGGCGTGTCAGGTCGAGGGTTAAAGCAGGTGGTGCATTGTCTTAGCGTGAACCAGCTGTAGCGGCCGGGCCGGGCGTGTCGGGTCGAGGGTTAAAGCCGGCCGGAGGACAGAAGCAGGTGGTGCATTGTCTTAGAGTGAACCAGCTGTAGCGGCCGGGCCGGGCGTGTCGGGTCGAGGGTTAAAGCCGGCCGGAGGACAGAAGCAGGTGGTGCATTGTCTTAGCGTGAACCAGCTGTAGCGGCCGGGCCGGGCGTGTCGGGTCGAGGGTTAAAGCAGGCCCGAGGACAGAAGCAGGTGGTGCATTGTCTTAGAGTGAACCAGCTGTAGCGGCCGGGCCGGGCGTGTCGGGTCGAGGGTTAAAGCCGGCCGGAGGACAGAAGCAGGTGGTGCATTGTCTTAGAGTGAACCAGCTGTAGCGGCCGGGCCGGGCGTGTCGGGTCGAGGGTTAAAGCCGGCCGGAGGACAGAAGCAGGTGGTGCATTGTCTTAGAGTGAACCAGCTGTAGCGGCCGGGCCGGGCGTGTCGGGTCGAGGGTTAAAGCAGGTGATGCATTGTCTTAGCGTGAACCAGCTGTAGCGTCGGGCCGGGCGTGTCGGGTCGAGGGTTAAAGCCGGCCGGAGGACAGAGGCAGGTGGTGCATTGTCTTAGAGTAAACCAGCTGTAGTCGGGCCGGGCCGGGCGTGTCAGGTCGAGGGTTAAAGCAGGTGGTGCATTGTCTTAGAGTGAACCAGCTGTAGCGGCCGGGCCGGGCGTGTCGGGTCGAGGGTTAAAGCCGGCCGGAGGACAGAAGCAGGTGGTGCATTGTCTTAGAGTGAACCAGCTGTAGCGGCCGGGCCGGGCGTGTCGGGTCGAGGGTTAAAGCCGGCCGGAGGACAGAAGCAGGTGGTGCATTGTCTTAGAGTGAACCAGCTGTAGCGGCCGGGCCGGGCGTGTCGGGTCGAGGGTTAAAGCAGGTGATGCATTGTCTTAGCGTGAACCAGCTGTAGCGTCGGGCCGGGCGTGTCGGGTCGAGGGTTAAAGCCGGCCGGAGGACAGAGGCAGGTGGTGCATTGTCTTAGAGTAAACCAGCTGTAGTCGGGCCGGGCCGGGCGTGTCAGGTCGAGGGTTAAAGCAGGTGGTGCATTGTCTTAGCGTGAACCAGCTGTAGCGGCCGGGCCGGGCGTGTCGGGTCGAGGGTTAAAGCCGGCCCGAGGACAGAAGCCGACCAGAGCACGCATGCACTAGACATGAAAAACTGGTCCAGGAAAGACGAGGCCACTTCACACCGCTTGGTTTAGCTGTGTGCTTACCAACACTGTCTTTCTTACGAATGTTTCATTGATCTAATAAATATTACCGGTTTTCTGAAGTTCTTATTTAAATGAATAAATTAATTAATTAACAGTTTCTAGAGTCTACCCACTCAGTAACGAAACTGATTTTCAGTGGGGGACTTTAATTTAAAGCGACTAAGGTAACCTTATAGGCTCCGAACACCATCGACGAGTGAGCGGTAACCAATCAAAGATCTATATATTTCAAATACGAAACATATGAATCAGTGATTGGACAGCGCGAACACCTGCGGACAAATGCCAGAATCAACAAGGCCGATTCGGAACAACTTTGAATTTATTGAGTGCTTCGTCGCTAGGACGGCTTCAAAGCACCTTTTACGTATTATAATAATGTATGTTGCAAGGTCAACTTGATCTCCGACTAGCGGAGGCTCGTTGAACTCTAAAGTTGTGAGTTCGACGAGTCTCCGCTAGGCGGAGATCAAGTAGACCTTGCAATACTTAAAACACGTAAAAGATACATTTCGATAGAATATAATGATTGAAGGTCTTAAAATATGACGATTCTATAACGGGACAGAGTCATTTTGTTTTAGGGGTAACGCCGGCTCCCTCCCTCTTCACTGGGTGTGGGTAAACCAAGGTTCCTTTGTGCAGGCAGGGCCTAGGAACGCCAGCGCGACGCGACCCTGTGAACCGGGCTCGATGGCAAAGGAAGGCACGAAAAACAACTTCCAACAACAATGTATTGACGGCCGCCGAGGTTTTGATGGAAGGCAAACAATGTTGCGACTATCATGCACTCAAACGCTGGCTGATGTGTAGACTATGCTGCATGGACCAATCTAGCCAATCTGGAGTCGGCTGTTCAGACGTGTATATATTCTACAGATCAGAGAAATACATTGTTCGAATAACATGACAAAATGAAAACAATAACATACAAAGACAGTCAAATAACCTCAAAACGGCGTCAAGATACAAGTCTACTGTATTTTCCATATCAACTAGCACAGCGGCAAATTTTGGGTTCAATCGCGGCTGGTTTATTGCTCTCTTTGTACGAGGTTGTAAACTTCAATCAGGTTGAAAGTTTCTCCGACCAGCAAGAAGGGTAGATGCGTAGCTTCCAAAATCAAGTGACCTCCGATTATTTTGTCTTCGAAATAAATAACCTAAAATCTTTAATACAGTGGGGGTAGTAAGGTATTTTTTGCGCTGTCGTTGGAGGCCAATATGGCTTGGAGCTGCCTGTACTATAAGGGATGGTGAGTACTTTGTGGAAGAATGGCATGGTTGACATTTATGGTCTCTAATAACACCAACAACTTCTTTTGAGGTTTGATTTTACAACTGTGTAAGTTGAAATGGAAAAAACAGTACACATTTACACATGTTGTAACTAAATACACAAGATTGTTTATAAACTTCAAAAACTTATAAACAAGTTATAAATTTCACAAAGTAACGCTTCCCTGAAACAGGATAATCGCAATAAAGATTATTTACATGTGACATTACTGCTCCAGAAGTCTGCAACAGGACTGGAGCGGGGGCTCCAGAAGTCTGCAACAGGACTGGGGCGGGGGCTCCAGAAGTCTGGTGCGTGCGACGATCAAACCCCAACGTTCGAAGCACGATGTGGATGGGTGACTTTAGCTCCAAAAGGAGTAACTAAACAGGTTGAAAGAGTGGAGTTGATTTCGTGTATGACATGTCCACTTTGTCCTACCCGGTGTAACCCCCCCCCCCCCCCCCACCACTTTAAATTGTCACAAAGTAGAACGAAACATGTCTACTCCTAAAGAATATAGTTCTCACTCTTATGAATGTTTCTTATACAATACATATTTCCATTCAAATGTACTTTTGTTGCAACCACACCAATAAAAACATTTGAGAAACGGAAATATTTACTCCGACATAGACCCCGGGGTGGGGGGGGGGGGGGGGGGGGGGGCGATATTATTGCACACTTGGCCGTCACGGTCGAACAAGGTTTATTGTATCATTAGATTCAACAGGGTCAATCACGGCTTCCTTCGTTGCTGGCGCGCGAAGATAAGACCGGATGTGACGTCAGAGCCTCCGTGGACGGCGCCCGAGGCTGCAGCCCACAGGCGCAGTGAGGGTCATCGCGTTGAGGGCCGTTGGATGGGCAAGTCGAAGTCGATTATTGGTTTATACAATCGAAACTTGTTTACTTCTTATACCTACGTGAAATAATTAAGTTTAAGTTTACGTCAACAACAACAATAAATTATTACGGGTCGAATGGTACAACGTCCATGCGATCCTGTGTGTCTAGGACACTTGAGAAATAATCCTAATCCAAAATCATTGACCTTGATCAGACCCAAAACTATTCGGCATTATTCGACGAGAAGACTTTTTTGGGATATTTAGAGAATTGTGGCCTAAAAGATCCTTCATTACATTATTATTTCTCGGGCAATTTTCTCCCCGTGAAGCTTTATAATACCAAAACACGGTCAATTTTGATTTTAATAACTTCCTGTTTCATTCTTAATCTATAATACATTTACCGTACAAATATAAGCCTATTTTGAGAAGTTGGCACATTACTGGATAGAGTAAATACAATAATTTGTAATTAATGATGACACTCAAACTCACAAAAGCTCCTATTTTGAGAAGTGGGCATACGTGGACCGAGTAAATACAATAGTTTGTAATTAATAATGACACTCAAACTCACAAAGGCCCCTTTTTCGAGAAGTTTACACAGTACTGGACAGAGTAAATTCAATGATTTGTAATTAATAATGGCACTCAAACTCACAAAGGCTCCTATTTTGAGAAGCGGGCAGAGCGTGTACAGAGTAAATACAATAATGGCACAAACTCCAAATGATTGTTGCTGTACCACCATGATTGAGGCAAGGTGTATATATGTAAGTATGGCTGCGAGCCAATCTTTCCAGCTTTAGGATGGATGAATGGGTTCGCCAAGAGTCTGCGATCACCTGGCCGATAATGGAGCAAGCGAGAGCGAGAGCGAGAGAGAGAGAGAGAGAGAGAGAGAGAGAAGTGGTCAAGAGGCGGCCGCTCGGCGGACAAGTTGAAGGTCAGACTGTGACCCGACCAGTCTACCGAGTCAAGACCCGCCCAAAAGTCCAACAAAGCAAAGAGCTTGGCGAGCAACTAAATCACAAACAACTCTGATAATGATCCACGCGTCAATCCTATAGCGACGGTCTTTAGCACTCCGCCAGCCCCGGTATTACGGCTTTATTTATATCGGGTATATTGGCGTTATTTATGGTCACATCCAAACATGTATAAATTTAAATGAAATTATCTTTAAAAAAAAAAGGTAAGCAAGCCGTTAATCTTACAAACTTCTGTGTAGACACTAACTCAATCCCCACTAACTTCACAAGTTGTCTTTCTGTATGTGTGCATTGATAATCTATTAAATGAGATAAATTAATAAGGATGCGACAAATGTTCGTAGAAAACCGGATATTTTAGGTTGATGGATTGGTCATCATCATTTCAGTGAGGTAACAAAATCTTTCTTTGCAACCTGCCCGGGAACAACTTGTCTTGATGAAATCGAAATGATAAACCTATAGGTGCAGTGGCGCACGCAAAGAGGGTGGGGGGGGGGGGCTACGGACTCAAGCCAACCCCCCCAATCCGTTATAGAACATTTAATTAATCACTAGCACAACACCTGAATTAAAATATAACAATTTCTTTTCGGTCGGTCTCTTATGAAGACAGTTTTGAAAAGTTATCCATAGTCGACGACTCTGCCCTATAAATACCGCTCTGCAGGGACGCAGGGTTTTCCAAATTCCGAGGAGTGCTCAACTTCGCTGAAAGGGACCAAGCACGGGGGGGGAGGGGGGTTGGCCCCCCCCCATAATAGCGGCGCAGGCGAAAAATATTTAAACCTCGTTTTTAGAGTGTGTTTAGTGCGTTCTAGAAAAAAGTGGCGTGAATGAAATGCCAAAATAATGCATTTAAAATATAACCATATATATATTATCATATGTTACATATAATAATGCAAAAAAGTTATTTTAATCACTTTGATTGTATCCAAGATGAAAATAGAAACATAATCGTAAAACAAAACTTTTCAAAATTCAGACCTCAAAACTCTGCCATATAGGTCTAAATTTTTCTTTTAGTCAGGATATTTGGAGGAGTAATGCGCACCCTTCCAGACAATCCGATGGGTGCTTCAGCCCCTGAGCACCCACATTGTGGCGCCCCTGGCCCTCTGTTCAAAAAGTAAATTGAAAATGTCAAAATATCGGGTGACTTACTTTGAGGACCGTGATTAGAACCGATTGTGTGGGTTTAGCCAGACAGCAACGTGGTTAGTGCGACGATGCGCGAAGCCGAGCCCTATACCGATATAATAATAACCTCTAAGCTTGGTTTTCGGTAACCGGACAGTGTCGGCTTGACTTAATGCAGCTCGCCATGATTATTTGTTTTTCATAATTACACACAACGTACTTCGCTGTGGTCTCGGGTTATACCGCATGTCCATTATGTAAAACAGGTTTCCCGTTTTATGCTGTGACAACAAAACATTAGAGAAAGAAACCAAACAAAACAATGTAACGTTTGTTTGTATCGCTCTTTCTTGTGTGCCTCTTTGGTCTAGGCCCGTCTGGGCCCGGGGAAGAATAGGCCCAGAGTGACTCTGCTAGTCGTAAGAGGCGACGAAAGGAGACCCGTCTCGGCCCGGGGTAGAATGGGCCCAAAGTGACTCTGCCTGTCGTAAGAGGCCACAAAAGGAGTCCCTTCCCCCCCCCCCCCCCCCACTGTCCCACTGAATATTTCTCCTCCCACTTGGCCCTGCCCACCCTTGGCGGGCTCCCGTATGACGACCCAGTTGACGTACAATGGATCTGATTCGGATGTGGCTTTATTCTTCATCATTGATCTTCATTATCACCCGCTCATCGTCTCGATTAGCCATTGTTGCAAAAATATGAGACGTTAAGCCCCATTAATCAATCAATCATCTTTGGTCTAGTGGGTTTATACCTGCTGTGCTGTTAATGCAGAAGATCCGGGGTTTAATTCCCGGTTCGGTTTGGGGGTTTTCAACTTTGTAACTTGAAATGAATATATACAGGAGTTAGTGTAAACAGTGACTTTGCAGCCGTCATAGTAATTAAGCACGTCACAAGCACGTAATACATAATATAAATGTCCCCCACAGAATATCTTGTTGTAACTATGAGTGGGTATGAGTGATTAGCCCCCCTGCTTCCAATGCAGAAGGTCCCG